>JANAVB010029262.1:0-60000 GCA_029216955.1 Iris pallida | reverse complement strand
GGCCGAAGGGTTTGGACGGAGGAGAGCTATAGAAGAAAGGGTCCAGCTTCTAGAGAGAGTAGTTAGATGTTAGCTATTTGAATATAGGGATCATTATTTAGTTAGCTATTTAACATATTAATTAATATATTAATATATGTATTAGATGATAAGGTAGTGTATTAATTAATTAAAATTATAGCTCGTAATTAGTAATTAAATTTTAGTTAATAATTTGTAATTCTTAATTAGTTAATAATAGTTACCTTAATTTATCAAACTAATTATTTAATTTATTAAATTATTATGTGAATTAATTATATTCTTCCACTTCTCAATTTTTACTTTACAATCTCAACCAAACACATTTGTCAAATTTTTTCACTTCCGACTTCTTACTTCCTATCCCAACCAAACACATTTGTCCCCTACTAGGGGGACAAGGAAGTGCATGGATTCCAATCCTTCTTTCCTTCATGAAAGTCCAAATCCAAATCCAAATTCACTTCATGTTTACCAAACATTCCCTTATGTGGAGACAACTGTTATCATTTGGTTTATTATTATTATTATTGTATTATTATTATTATTATTTTTGAAGATATTTGTATAATTTAATACCTTATATTTTTAATATGTCTGTATGTATGTAAATAGTATTTAGTATTATTACTATTATAATTAGCTTAATATTATTAATATATTTTATTTATAATTATTTTGTTACCAATATCAATATTATATTTTAAAACTGTAATATTTGCCTATCAAACTAAAATATAAGATTATATATTCCTATGATTTTGTCAATATGTTTTAGCCCTAAATTATTTTTAGATTTTTATTTTTTTCTAAATATTTTTGACTAGTAAACATACAACTCTTTACCTAAGAATCATATTTTACAAACTTAGTGTTTAGCCTTAAATGATTTTCGATTTTTCAAGTATTTATCTAAAGACATATTTTGACTAATAAAATATATTTTCAAGTATTATAAATATTTTTTTCTAAAATAGTATATGTATTATTTACACCAATCCCATCCTTATCAATTCTTAACGATGGCTAACCATTTCCTATTCTTTGCAAAATTTGACTTTCTTATGAAACCCTAGCTAATTGGAGTGTTCTGAACTCAATAGAATAGTATGTCCCTTCACCAGAAGCCATCTTGTGAAGTTTAACACCGAAGTCAATTCTGTGCAATCATGATCATCGCACCATGCCAGGCACCACTACTAGGCAAGATACCTTGCCATTACTATTTATTTACTTAGATAATCATATTGCATTTATTTATTTATTTATTTATTATTTTCTATAATATAAATCGTTCTTCTAAATCACACATAGATGCAAATTACTGTTTAGTCATGTTTTTTGTTATTTATTTATTTCTATGCACATTAAACCTAGATTTAAGAGACCATCCTTTGTTTGTGTCGCATTCATTGGCCTTGACACTTTGTGCCATGAAGTCGCAAGTCACATATAGATCTCGGACTTGTGTAGCCGGATGGCCACCGGTACATATAAGCCGTGCGATAGGGTTAACTGCTAATAGTATTTTTATGATTACTTTGACTTAGCAGTAATTAGAGGGTATATCTGTTGTGGATACAACATAGATAGGCATGGGGTGGGGAGGATAGTTCCTTAGCCTATGGGCCAAGTATGCACTTCCCTTTTTGTAATCCGAAAGCTCCGCTGGAGATACTATGTGAGATGCTCCCTACTGTTACTGATGCCCTCTAATGTTCGTGGAACGTTACGGACGTAGGCACCTGGTGCCTAGGGGACTATGCCAATTCTATTATAGCTAGTGCCCATGCGTTGGTGGTTTGTTCTTAAATTGTATTTACATAGATTGGTTATGTAACCTTATCCGTTTAGGTATATGTACTTATGGGTTGTGTACTTATACCTAATCACGGCTTGGAATAATATTTTGTCGTGAACTAATGTGCCACACCTTGTCCTTGTTTGGTTGTAGGTGTGTTCACTATTTCGATGATAGAATACAGAACCATGTTGTGATCTGGATACTACATCAGATTTATGGCATGGAAAGATTCTTCATCGTCGATTAGGGTGCCATCTCATGTCCTTGTTTGGTTGGGAGGATGGTGTAACTCCTCTTCCTGAATTTTTAAAATTTTTATTTTTATTTTTTTATTATTATTTATTTTACTTTATTTTGTATAAAGGTAATTTTTCGTCGAGACTTCGCGAATGAAAATTTTCTTTTAGCAAAAATAGCTTTAAAATCAAATACTTTAAGAAGTGCTAATTTGTTTTAATAAAAATATTTTATCAATGAAATTATGAAAGAAAATTGTTTATTAATTTAGAAACAAATTTATCGAAGTACTTTAAATAAACTTTTGTTAATAAAAAATATGTAATACGTTATCTATTATCCTTTATTAATTATTATAATCCAATTATCTGATCTTGGTTTTGAACTTATTTAATTTGATATACTTAGTTGGGAATACTTATTAGTATATGTAATTATTAATTTATTTGTAGAAAGAGATTTAAATTTATATTAATCATTAATAGATTATGATTAGATTGATTTTGTTTAAACATTATTTTACTTGGATTGTAATTTTTATGATGGTTTATTTAAATTAATGTTATTATCTATTAGTGTATTTTGATTGGATTAAATTTGTTTTAAATATTTTTCTAGTAGAAAATAAATTTCAATTATCTATACAGGATACTTTTGGGATGACAAAGGAATTTGTCAAATTATTTTAAAAATAATATTTTGTAATCATAGAAATAAATTAAAGAATTATTTGATTTATTATTACCAATTTGAATATTTATGAATTATTTGGTTTATCCCTTCCATTTATTTTAAAGATTTGATTTTTATAAAAATCTATTTTAGATATTACCTTAACTGATTGTAGTGATCGATTATTCGATTTATATTTCAATGACAATATCGAATTCATATTTAAAATATTTTATGATAACCAATTAGTTAATTTTGGACTTGATCTATATGATTTAAATTATTTGATTCGTATTTAAATGTTATTTGATTTAAACGAATGGGAAAGATTAATCCATTAGGATTCTTATCTATTTAGGAGACTATTTGTCAACTCTCCTATTTAAGGAGAATTGTTCGTTCCTTGCTATTCTACCTAAAAATTCTCATCCATCTAATCTACAGCAAACAAAACTCTAAACCTAAACTTCTGTTTGCCGATCACCCTCCCTAGGCGTCGACATCACCAAAACACACACGCAACTCCCTTCCCCCTGAATCCCCGTCCACACCAAGGCTATGCCACCAGATTAACTACCACGACCACCCTATCAACAACATCACCAATAAACCATTTCCCGTTCACCACCAGTGCCAAATACACACGACCACTTCCTGTCACCATCGATACTGACATTGCCTCCACTACGACATTGATCACCATCGCTGCCTCGGCACCCACAACCATCGCCACCACCGTGATCATACATCCACAACCATCGCCACCACCGTGCCTACAAATCTGCCCTGGCGACCCCAATAAAATTGTTCGTTCGCTCGCCCAGTGTCCGCGACTACGCCTTCGGCTGTATTGACATTGTGAGCCTCCTCCAGGCATCCTGAATGTCGTACGAGCTCCTCAGGCGTCGTCGTCCCGATCCGACCCTAGCGCCTCCGTCGGCAGATCCAGGCGGCCGACGAGCTATGGCTTCCTCTCCGAATCATTGTCCTCTTCGACGCCCTGCCTCGCCTCCACCACTGAGCGCGAGTCAGGCCAAAAAACCTTGTTGACCCGCCAGTTACCGTCCACTTCGACACAGTGCCCTGCCGACCGCCTCCATTTCCCGCACCCGTGCGCCTCCTAGAATGTCAAGCATCTCCAGCTTACCTCCGCCGCGCTGAGACTCTGGCGAGCTCTCCCCATCCGATCTCCTCGTCGAGAAACAGAGCTGATCCCTAGGTAAGCGCATCCACCTCCTCCTCTTCTCTAGTTTCTGTTGTCTCTCTCATTCTTAAGAGTAAGAATAGGAAATAAATAGGAGCAGTATTATTTATTGGGCTAGGTTAGCTATGGCTTAGTTTCTGGCTAAGTTTTATTTTCAACTTCTATATTAATATTTTGGGTTGGTTTTGATTGGAAGAAATTGTAATATATATATATTTGTGGGGTTTAAACTCTTTGTGTATAAGGGTTTTATCTTGTTATCCATAGACCTATTTTGAGCTTCAAAATTTGCTTATCATTATAACCATTAGTATTATTTAATTTATTTATATTTTTTTGCTAATAGATAATTTCCTAAAACTTATCTTATAACAAGATATATATGGCTTAATATATAGATGATTTATATAGTTGGACTTAAGGGCGTTATTGTTATTATGTTTGGGCTAATCAATAAACATAGACTTTTGGATTTTAATTTAAATATTGTAGTGTTATTATTACCACTTCTATATGAATATTTCTTTGTTTTATTTTATTTATATTTTGAGAAGGAACAATATAAGTACTATGTTAGTTACAGTTTAATTATGTTTACATATACTGCTATACTTACTTTTGTTATTAAAGAAAGTATATTTTTATAAGGGATCATAAATAAGCATAACTATTATCCTTTATCAAGGTTTTATTTAAAATGGGCCTTATTGGTTGGGCTTTACTTAAATTCTAAAATCACTAATAAGGTTTTATATCCCTAACCCTTATAAAATAGATATTTTCTTAAAAAGGGTTTTAAAATAGGTCACAAATATTTTCTTAATGTATAAATAGAATAATTTTTGGGCTTTAAAATAGATAGAAATATTTTATAATAAACGTTCTAAAGATATTTTCTTTATATCGTTGTTGTCTAGGAGTATAATTTTTTCCAAAGGATTATATATAAACTTGTTCTTTCTCAAATGGGATGTATAAATATTTTCTAAATATTTATCTAAGATATGTTCTGACTAAAGGATTAACTTCTCCTAAATCAAATTCCTCTAAATTAGACACCTTGATCATGGCTAATCGTGTTCATATTTCTTTTGCCAACCTTGGACTCCTTCACATCAGCCCTAGCCAATTGGACGATTCTGAGTGGTATAGTATTATCGATTTTACCAGCAAACGACCCCAGGCAAGTACATATATTGATTAGTTTTGATTCTTTGTTTTTCTATTTTATGTTTATACATATGCTCTCATGCTTGCTGACACGCTTGTCACACGGAATAGTATCATGATCTATACATACTATATTTTTTGATTCTCATTTACATGCTTCTGTGTTTCGTGACTTGTTCGAGTCCATGAGTACTAGTCGGGAGGAAAAATATGTTAGTAGACAGGTGAACTATCCAGAATTATCTATCGTATCTTTTGTAGAGAATAGCAGCCGCACAATACACCTGCGGGGTGCCGAATTTACACCCTAGCAGTTCATATGTTGAACACGATATTTCAAAACACGTAGTTAGTTGTTATTTACTTGATTCTCCTTGTTTCTTCACCACTTGCCATGTCATTCTATTTACATGGTTTTCTTCTAGTTGAGCTATCATGTTGTAGAGTACTTGTTCATTCTAGACATGCCATGATTCAGTTTGCTAACTAGTTTATTTCACATATGCTATTTTTATGTCTTGTAGATTCTATTATGTTTTCGAATAGCCTGTCGGTCTGTGTGCTTATTCCATTCACTGGAAACCAACATTTTTAGGTTATCCGTGACTACTCTTAGCATTGGGGAGGCATGGGTGTACTTGCAGGCCAAAACCTAGAGATTAGCTAGATAGAGGTATTGTAGTCATTTTCAATATATGTAAGAATATTGTGCTCTTCTTTAAATATAAATCTTGTAAATAATTTAGAAGTGCAAATCAGCACTAAAGTTATCATTTATATGATTTTGAACATTGTGGCTAGATAGTGTTCTACCATCGATACTGTGGCATAGGCTGGCATGGACACGCACTCGTATCCCGAAAAGCGGGGGCGGATCGTGACAAGTTTTTGTGGTGGCCCATGCAAGTCAGTTTTTGCAATAATTATGTGAACTCATGGTAGTACCCTGTAAGTCGTACTACTGCGAGCCTGCGGCTAAGAATTAGAATGCTCATTCACAATTAGGATTTGTTAGGTTGTAGGAGGATCACTAGGAGTAGGAGTCCCTTATTCAATTTGGCTGTCGGGTAGTTAAGGTTGTTATATAGGCCATGTAATTTAGATAAGGATTTATTAAATTCAGATAACTTGAGAGATTTCTATAGATACACTATTGCAGGACGATAGGGTCTAAGGAAGGTAGACTATTCGCCTAGTAAATTAGGACTTTCCAAGATTCAATTTCCAATCCTGATCCTTTGTGTAATTTTATTATCTGTCTTTTCTAATCATCTTGTAAGATATGTATTGCTTATTTATTTTCTATAGCCATAAATTATTGTATTCTCCAAAGTCAATATATTATTTTGGTTTGTTAACTTTTAAGCTTACGTGATCCATTTACCCGTATATTTATTTCGACTCAGTTTTGTTGAAATTCAAGTTATATATGTTTTTCAGATATTAGGATGTTTACACTTCTCTTGTCTTCAGTTATTTCCTTCCTAACCGGTCATTTTATTTTCAAGAGTTGAGACTTATAGGACATATACATACACTTTTACTATCATGATCAATTTGTTTGAATTTCTAAATTATTATCAATTTGTTTAAGAATTTTAGAAGCTTCTTTGAAATTTTATGGATATAATTGAAAGAACGATCAGTGACTTACGATGGCACGACAGCAGCGGACTGTCGCCACTTATTTGAATTATCGAGACTGCGGGGTCACTGCAACCAGTAACACACTGGCGTGGCATGATCCCTAAGTTGAAGTAATTTTGAGTAAGTGTAAGTTATTGAATGTTATTAAACTTATGTCCTAACTTCCCTATTTTGACCCTTGAGTTGCATGCTAATATTGGTAGATCTAATAGAACATTCGATACAATATTATACTTTTGTCATGAAACCAAGGATTTACTGCAGCCAGTTGTACACTGGCGATGCTTGAATTCTCGGTGAAACGACCTCAGTTATGCATATAGTTTTCGAATACCATAGAGGCTATATCTTTTATTGGCATATAACTATAATTTTTATGATCCACAAAATCCTGTACTCCCACTCCGAACTGAATTGATATCTTATTTCTTATTATCGTACTATAAATAAGGTTTGTAGTTCTTCTCTTCTTATCTTTCTTTCTTACCTACTAATCGTCGAGTCGTCATTTGACTCATCGTCATTTAAAACCTACTACTAGATTTTAATTCCATATTTCACTATATTCATAATCACAACTAGATCATGATTCTATGATCATGCCTACATAATTGATCGTGCTAAAACGATTTTGACTTGGATCACCCTTATGACTTTTGATCGCAACTAGACTATTTTGAATATGCTTCGATCGCGTTACTTTGCATATTTTCTAGATTTTGATTCAGTAGTCGTGCTTAAATAATTTTGCTTAAATCTTAATCGAGTTAATCATGCCAAACAAAATTTGAATTTTAATCGTTTCTAAAGGACCATGATCATGACTAAACTATTTAACTATAATCTTAATCATGCCACGTGGTATCGATTCTATTCACGATCTAACTCATTTTGATCATTGATCATATCATTTCTCGATTATATTCTTAATTATGATTACTCGTGCCCTTCGAGATTTCAAGGAAGAAATAATTCTAAGGTGGGTAGAGTCTTCGAATGATGAATTGTCCTTAAAGTTATTGTTAGCTTTTGTGTCAAAATTTTGAGAACATTTTAGAGCATTTTAGGATTCAAGACCATAGCCTAAGGTTCCAACACCAAGCCATATCTATTTACTTCTTATATTTTTACCCTAGCTGATCAATGTTCTTATTGAGGGAATTTTCTCACCTTTTTTGACAACATTTTCTTATCATTTTCTTCTTTCCACAGATTTACCAAGTCAATCTATCCTAGTAGTACTTAAATTTGAGGACAAATTTATTTCTAAGGTGGGTAGATTTGTAACTCCTCTTCCCGAATTTTAAATTTTTTTTGTTATTCTTTTTTATTTTACTTTATTTTGTGTAAAGGTAATTTTTTGTCGAGACTTCGCGAATGACATTTTCTTTTAACAAAAATAGCTTTAAAATCAAATACTTTAAGAAGTGCTAATTTATTTTAATAAAAATATTTTAACAATAAAATTATGAATTGTTTATTAATTTAGAAACAATAAAGAGAATTTATCGAAGTACTTAAAATTAAGTTTTGTTAATAAAAAAATATGTAATACGTTATCTATTATCCTTTATTAATTATTATAATCCAATTATTTGAGCTTGGTTTTGAACTTATTTAACTTGATATTCTTATTTGGGAATACTTATTAGTATCCATAATTTTTAATTCATTTGTAGAAAGAGATTTGAATTTATATTAATCATTAATAGATTATGATTAGATCGATTTTGATTAAACATTATTTGATTTGGATTGTAATTTTTATGATTGTTTATTTAAATTAATGTTATTATCTATTAGTGGATTTCAATTGGATTAAATTTATTTTAAATATTTTTCTAATAGAAAATAAATTCCAGTTATCTATAAAGGATACTTTTGGGATGACAAAGGAATTTGTCAAATTATTTTAAAAATAATATTTTGTAATCATAGAAATAAATTATAGAATTATTTGATTTATTATTACCAATTTGAATATTTATGAGTTATTTGGTTTATCCCTACAATTTATTTTAAAGATTTGATTTTTATAAAAATCTATTTTAGATATTACCTTAACTGATTGTAGTGATCGATTATTCGATTTAGATTTCAATGACAATATCGAATTCATATTTAAAATATTTTTTATGATAACCAATTATTTAATTTTGGACTTGATCTATATAATATTATTTGTTTAGTATTTAAATGTTATTTGATTTAAACGCACGGGAAAGATTAAACCATTAGGAGATTGTTCGTTCCTTGCTATTCTACCCAGAAATTATCATCCATCTAATCCACAGTAAACAAAACTCTAAACCTAAACTTTTGTTTGCCGATCACCCTGCCTGGGCGTCGACATCACCAAAACACACACACACATCCCCATTCCCCTTGAATCCCCGGCCACACCAAGGCTATGTCACCAGATTAACCACCACGACCACCCTGGCAACAACATCACCAATAAACCATCTCTCACTCACCACCACTGCCAAACACAAGCCACCACTCCCTGTCACCATCGACACCGCCATCGCCTGCACCACGACATTGATCACCATCGCTGCCTCGGCACCTACAACCATCGCCACCACCGGGCTCATATATCCGCAGCCAACCATAGTCGTGTCCAGACCCGTGCGTCCATGTCCACCCCATCTTATTCTACAAAATTACAATTACAAACCAAATCCTTGTCGATAGACCACCGCGCCTACAAATCTGCTCCGACGACCCAATGAAACCGTCCGGCCGCTCGTCCAGCGCGCACGTCTACGCCCTTGGCGATGCTGATATTGCGAGCCTCCTCCGGCCATCCCGAATGTCGTGCGAGCTCCTCTCGTGTCGTCGTCCCGATCCAACCCTAACACCTCCGTCGACAGATCCAGGCGGCTGACGTGCCGTGGTTGCCTCCCCGAATCACCGTCCTCTTCGACACCGCGCCCCTCCTCCACCACTGAGCATAAGCCAGGCCGAGAAACCTTGTCGAGCCATTGGTCACCGTCCTCTTCGACGCCATGCCCCGCCGACCGCCTTCGGTTCCCGTGCCTGTGCGCCTCCTCGAACGCCGGGCATCTCCAGCTTACCTCCGCCGCACTGAGACTCCGACGAGCTCTCCACATCCGATCTCCTCGTCGAGAACCGAAGCTACACTCGAGGTAAGCATAGCCTCTTCCTCTACTTTCTGTTGTCTCTCTCCTTCTTAAGAGTAAGAATAGGAAATAAATGGGAGCAGTATTAGTTATTGGGCTGGGTTAGCTCTGGCTTAGTTTCTGGGCTAAGTTTTATTTTCAACTTTTATATTAATGTTTTGGGCTGGATTTGATTGGAAGAAATTGTAATATATATTTGTGGGGTTTAAACTCTTTGGGTATGAGGGTTTTATCTTGTTATTCATAAACCTATTTTGAGCTTCAAAATTTGCTTATCATTATTACCATTAGTATTATTTAATTTATTTATATTGTTTTGCTAATAGATAATTTCCTAAAACTTATCTTACAACAAAATATATATGGCTTCATATATAGATGATTTATATAATTGGACTTAAAGGGCGTTATTGTTTATACGTTTGAAAAATATAGATGATTTATATAATTGGACTTAAGGGCGTTATTGTTTATACGTTTGGGCTAATCAATAAACATGGACTTTTGGATCTTTAATTTAAATATTGTATTATTATTACCACTTCTATATGAATATTTTTTTGTTGTTATTTTATTTATATTTTGAGAAGGAACAGTATAAGTACTATGTTAGTTACAGTTTAATTATGTTTATATGTACTGCTATACTAATTTTTGTTATTAAAGAAAGTATATTTTTATAATGGATTATAAATAAGCATAACTATTATCCTTTATCAAGGTTTTATTTAAAATGGGCCTTATTGGTTTGGCTTTTACTTAAATTCTAAAATCACTAATAAGGATTTATATCCCTTAGCCTTAAAAAATCGATATTTTCTTAAAAAGGGTTAATACCAATTAGGTCACAAATGTTTTCTTAATGTATAAATAGAATACTTTTTGGGCTTTAAAATAGGTAGAAATATTTTTTAATAAACGTTCTAAAGATATATGCCTTATATTGTTGTTGTCTAGGAGTATAATTTTTCCCAAAGGATTACATATAAACTTGTTCTTTCTAAAATGGGATGTATAAATATTTTTTAAATATTTTTCTAACATATGTTCCAACTAAAGGATTATCTTGTCCTAAATCAAATTCCTCTAGATTAGACACCTTGATCATGGCTAATCGTGTTCATATTTCTTTTGCCAACTTTGGACTCCTTCACATCAGCCCTAACCAATTGGACGATTCTGAGTGGTAAAGTATTATTGGTTTCACCAGCAAAGGACCCCAGGAAAGTATATATACTGATTGTTTTCGATTCTTAGTTTTTTCATTTCATGTTTAAACATATGCTCTCCTGCTTGCTGACACGCTTGTCACACGGATTAGTATCATGGATCTCTGCATACTATATTTCTTGATTCTCATTTACATGCTTCCGTGTTTCGTGACTTGTTAGAGTCCATGAGTACTAGTCGGAAGGAAAAATATCTTAGTAGACATGTGAACTACCCAGAACTATCCTCCATGTCTTTCGTGGAGTAAAACAGTCGTACAATACACGTGCAGGTGCTAGATTTACCCCCTAGTCGTTTACATGTCGAACACGATATTTTAAAACACGTAGATAGTTATTATTTACTTAATTCTTTTTGTTTCTTCACCACTTGCCATGTCACTCTATTTACATGGTTTTCTTATAGTTGACCTATCATGTTGTAGAGTACTTGTTCATTCTAGACATGCCATGATCCAGTTTGCTATCTAGTTTATTTCACATATGCTATTTTCATGTCTTGTAGATTCTATTATGTTTTTGAATAGCCTGTCGGTCTGTGTGCTTGTTCTATTTCTGACAGAAAACCAACATTTTTCAGGTTAGCCATGACTACTCTTAGCATTGGGGAGGCACGGGTGTACTTGCAGGCCAAAACCTAGAGATTAATTAGATAGAAGTGTTGTAGTCATTTTCAATATCTGTAAGAATATTGTACTCTTCTTTAAATATAAATCGTGTAAATGTTGTAATGGCTAGACAACATTCTACTGTCGACACTGCGACGTAGGCTGGCTTGGACACGCACTCGTATCCCGAAAAGTGGGTGCAGGTCATGACAGATGGTACACAAATTCAATGATGGAGAACTGAACCATGTTATGACCCGAATTACTTTTGAGCAGTTTATTTTCAGTTATATGGCATGTTTTATGTATCTTCTTACATTCCTCTAAGGACCTGATGATCTCTCCAGGTGTGTGTGTTTTCTTGACTTTCTATAGTTTCAGCCAAGATCGTGATTTTATCTTTCCTATCGAAGATGGCAGGCTCTTGGATCACGCTTGCTGCTTGTATTCTTTATTTTGCTATTTCCTTCCACTACCAAAATATATCGTTTTAGCGACGCCTAAAAACGTCGCTAAAACAACAAAATACGTCGCTAAATATAATTACCGACGTATTTACCGACGTTTAGGCCTTGTCGCTTTTTTCTTAGTCGCTGATCTTTTAAACGTCGCCGAACGTCGCAAGTACCGACAATCAGCGACGTATTGATACGTCGGTATTTTACCGACGTCTTCTGTCGTTTCGTCGGTACAGTAGCGACGTGGCTAAAGTCGCTACACGTCGGTCTCCGTCCTGGGATTATTACCGACGTTTTACCGACGGTTTTCGACGTATAAGTATCTCCGACGTATCATGACGTCGGTAAACGTCGGTACTCTTGATCATTTTCTTTGCAGCTTTTCTGTCGGTAAACGTCGCAAAGTACGTCGCAAGACGTCAATAATCGTCGGTAAACGTCGGTAGCCTGGATATTTTTTGCAGCTTTACCGTCGGTAAACGTCACAAAGTTGCGTCGGTAGACGCCGGTAATCGTCGGTAAACGTCGATAAATTTGCAAAAAAAATAAAAAAAATAAAACACAGAATGTCCTTTTCTCCCTGCAGTTTAAAAAAATAACCATAAACACAGAATGTCCTTCAGGCAGAGTATCATATACATTAGCAGCTATTCAAAAAGCTGCAGTGAATCCATAAATGGAAGAACTCCATTCTGCTCTAATCATAAACTGTAATGTATCATATCTAGCATGCTTCAACATCCCAAAATATGCAAGAACATACCCACAGAGAACCGACAAATATCTAAGTCACAAACGTATGATGATACAACCAAATAACCAAAGTCTACACACAACCAACAAATAGAATAGGATCCAACAAATAGGATCCAAACATCCAAGTCTAAACAACCAACAAATATCCAAGTCACAAACATACGATGATACAAACACAAACAAACAGTCACAAATGATCAAACAAACACAAACAAATAGTCCTAACTAGGACTACTACTGATCTGGTGCAGGAGGGGCACCGCCCTGACGAAGGCGTAAAAACTCCTCATACTCCGCAAGTGAAATCGATACAGATGGAGCGCCAGTCGGTGGAGTCGGTGTCGAAGAAGAAGGCGGTAGAGGCGGCGGAGTCGACGACGATGAAGGCGCACCCAGAGTACCAGCATGCTCCAACGCTGTAAGTCGCTGGTTGTATGAATCCATGATAGATAACATTCTACCACTGCTCTGGACCATCGAATCCTGCGCCAATCTCACCCTCTCGACCATGGTCACCTGTCCTGTCTGCAACTCCGTCACCGTGCGCTCTAACCCTCCAACGGCGCGCTCTGTCCTCTCAGTCGTCTCCCTGAGGTCCATAATGCCGCGGTCGAGCGCATCCAATCGTGCTAGCAGCGCAGGATCGTCCGTAGGATGCTGAGACTGCTGCTCGATCTGTCGTAGCAGGTCGTCACGGAGAGACTCCATCATCTGGTGGACTCGGGCAGACTCCTGGGACGGCTGTGGACCATGCACACTAGCAGGAGATGTCCTAGAGGACTGGGTCGCAACTAGGGCGCCATAGGATCCCGTACCGTAGTACGTACCCCTACGGAGGCCACCAGCGGCGGTCATCCACAGCTCGTCCTCCGACGGAGCTTGAGTGGGCTGCGAGGAAGTACCGGCCTCTCCTGCATCAGGTGCACTAGCAGCCGTCCGTTCCCGCAGCCTCTTATACTCGGCCTAGAAAGTATGGATAGTACTCTATGATTTCTAATTTCTAATTAATGTACTTATTTTTACTAACTTCATGAATATTTATTTGCATCATATTTACTAAGTTATATTAAAATGGACACGAAGTATTAAATTAAGATAACGTATTGTAATACTTACATAGGTCTGCTCGGCCCTCTCGTCAATAAGGACTCCGCCCTTCCGATGGGTGGCCAGAAAGACGGTCACCATGTCGGCGTTACCGACCTTCCTTACCTGTAATTAAATATATTATCTTAGTAATAATTTATCGGATTTGCATTAAAATAATATTTCTAAAAGAGAAAGACATACCAGACGACGGAAATGTTCCGTCATCGGAATCGACCCACCGCACCACTTCGAGGCATGTTGCCTAGCCGCCTTAGCCTTCTCCGACTTCTCCTTGTACCTTGGCTCGTTGAATCGAGCCTTCATCGCATTCCACTGATCGGGGGTGATCCAACCTTGGATCGGCTTTCCGGCACGATCACGATCCTTCTGATCGTTGATAGAGTCGCGGATCAGCTTGGCAGCGACGGAAGGAAACATCCCCTCGATCTGCTCGGCCCGGTGCGGCGGATAGTAAAACATATCCTAGAACAGTACGAAACCAAATATTTATCAGTTATATATAATATGCATAAATTAAATGATTCATGTTAAAAACAAATCTATTTTAACCTTGAAGCGCGTAAACCAGAAGTTCTTCCTTTCGTCTGGAGCATCAGAGTAGTTAATCCAGGGACCACCATAATTATGCCTCAGCATATCGCCTAGGCGTCTCTGTACCCCTGAAGGACGATATCTATACATACATATTATATTCATGAAAAAGTTAATTTATGATAAAAACAGAAAGAAAGAAAAAATAATAAACCAAAATACCTACTTTGTACCGTCGGCCCAGATCTCCGTCCTCCCCTCCTCCGGAGGTGCGCACGCATCATCTTCATGATGCTGGTCGGCCGTCGGCGCATCCTCCTCGGCCATCTGCTCATCCGTCTCCATCGTCGTATCAACATCAGGAACGCTAGACGGGGGAGCCCTCTCAACAGGTCTGGAACTACTCGTCCCAGGAGATATGCCACGTGACGTCGTCCCAACCGGCCCAGCTACTGTCCGATATGGAGGAGTAATCGGCGACGAGGATCCAGAGCCGGTACCAATAGGAGGTACCGAAGGCAAACTCCGTCCCCTAGCAGTACCTGTAGGAAGTACCGGATGATCCCGACCTCCTCGTGGCCCTCGCAAATGTCCGCGACGACCTGCCATACCTGATAACAGCATATGATAGTACAAGATATAATAGAGACTAGAAATATGACAGTACAACAAATAATAGAGACTAGAAATATGACAGTACAACAAATAATAGAGACTAGAAATATGACAGTACAACAAAGATAATAACCAAGGTAACATATGATGATACATTCTACAATAAACATCTAAGTCCAGATAATATCTCTCTCAATCATCTTCAGAATAATCATCTTGTTCGTCTTCCTCGACCTCATCTTCCTCTTCCTCCTCATCTTCACTTTCGTCTTCACCTTCGTCGGCTTCGCCTTCCTCTTCGGATAATTCTACATCTTCTACATTATGTGTCGTGTAATGCGTAACTTCCGTGGAGTCCACATCGACAATATTGGTTACAGGAGGTAGCTCGTCCTCCTGGTAAGCTTTTTCATCAACATCAAAAGTATCTCTAGCTTTAGTCTTGCATACTGCCCACCAGTCAGACTTCGTTGCTCCCCGTCTCGGATAAGCTGTAAAATACACGAGCTGAGCCTGAGTTGCTAGGACAAACGGTTCGTAGCCTTGATATCTACGCTTGTAGTTTATATCCACAAGACCATGCTTGTCAATTTTCCAGCCTTGATTTTCAATCGGATCGAACCATTCACACTTGAACAACACGATATTTGCAGGTTCTCTGCCATAATTATATGACAACTCCACAATCTCTCGCAAGATGCCAAAAAAAATCATTTCCTGGATCGACGTCTTTGTAGTTCGAAGACTTGATACACAAACAACTGTTCTTCGTGGAATCAAGATCCAGGAAGCTGTCTCTGATCGGAGCATTTGTCGACTTGAACCGAAAGCCATTGACACAATAACTTGGCCATGTTTTAACAAAAGTAATTGGTCCCTTGGCAAGAGTTCTAATTAATTCAATCTCGGGTGAAATTAGACGATCGACCTGAATATCAAAGAAGAGATAATAAGTTATTTATTGCGCAGTTGCATTAGAAGAGGCCAGTAAATATTACCGAACTGCTTACATATTCGCTCAACCAAGAAGGAAAATGACGTCTCATTTCTTGTTCTAATGCTTCGTCTGTTAGGTAGGGTCTAACCAGCCTCAACTCATCATTATATGTGCTGGAAAACAACGAAGCATTAGAACGATTAGTACAATAATATTAGCTTATACTATTACATTGAGATGACGTAAACTCATCATTCCTTACTTACCCTTCTAGCTTCTCCACTTCATCCTCGTCGCAATTGAGTAATACATACAACTGAGCAGCCCTTAGCTCTTCGTCATTCAAATATCTCTTCTTCATTTTTCCCGAAGGCTTTCCGGACGCATTGAATACTTTCAGTATTCCATCATTAAATTCTTGATATCCGTCGTCGTTTCTCGGAGCCCTCGTTCTATTCGTAGCAACATGAGGTTTGAAATAGGAGGAGCAGAAATTTGTAATCTCCTCGAGAATATAGGCTTCACAAATAGAACCCTCGACCCGAGCCTTATTTTTTACCTTTCTTTTTAGGTGATTCAAATGTCGCTCGAACGGGTACATCCATCGATATTCGACGGGTCCACCAACACGTGCCTCGTAGGAAAGATGAATCGGCAAATGCTCCATAGAGTCGAAGAATCCAGGAGGAAACACCCTCTCTAGCTTGCACAGTGTTACCGCAATGTCCTTCTCTTGCTTTTCTAGACGATCAACGAGCAATTTCTTAGAACAAAGGTCCCTGAAGAATATGCTAAGCTCCGTCAATGGATCCCAAACTGCCTGCGGTAAGAATTCCCGAAATGCAATCGGAATTAACCGCTCCATGAATACGTGACAATCATGGCTCTTCATACCTGTCAGTTTGTTCTCCTTGAGGTCGACGCATCTTCTCAAGTTTGAAACATACCCATCTGGAAATTTCAGACCTTGAATCCACCTACAAAGCCTCACTTTATCCTCCTTCTCCAGTGAGAAAATTGCCTTAGGCTGCTTCAACTTTCCATTCCCGTCCTCTATCAAATGCAATGCAGGACGTCTACATATTTCTTTCAAGTCCAATCTAGCCTTAGGATTGTCTTTCGTCTTCCCCTTTACGTCCATTACAGTATTAATTATGTTGTCAAACACATTCTTCTCAATATGCATGACATCAAGGTTATGTCTAATCAGATTGGTGCTCCAGTATGGCAGATCCCAGAATATACTCCTCTTCGTCCAGTTATGAGTGCGACCAAATCCGTCACACTTGTAGCCCGTAGCAGGCTGCTCAATAGCACTTGGTAAATCTCTAACCTCCTCCCATATCGTGGCTCCGCACCACCTTGTCGGTGGATCACCCTTCTCCACAACGCCAGCACGAAAAGCATTCTTGTTCCTCCGGTACGGATGATCCTTCGGCAGGAATCGTCGATGACAATCGAAGAAGCACGGTTTGCCTCCGTGTTTCAAACGGAAAGCCTTAGTGTCGTCCATGCAACACGGACATGAAAGACGACCATGCGTGCTCCATCCAGATAACATTCCATAGGCCGGAAAGTCGTTGATGGTCCACATAAGTGCTGCCCGCATCTGGAAATTTTGTTTTCTAGATACATCGTACGTGTTGGAACCTACTTCCCACAGCTGATTCAACTCATCAATCAATGGTTGTAAATAAACATCAATGTTCCTTTTCGGATTGTTCGGACCTGGGATAATAACGGTGAGGAACATATATGGAGTCTTCATGCACATCCAAGGCGGTAGATTATACGGGGGTGACGATCACAGGCCAACACGAATACTGGGATCCTGAAAGTCCGAATGGGGTAAAACCGTCAGAGCAGAGACCCAATCTAACATTACGCGGATCAGAAGCAAAATCTGGATACTCTCGATCAAAGTGCTTCCATGCTTCTCCATCAGATGGGTGATCCAACACTCCTTCGGTATGTTCCCGCTTATGCCAACTCATGTTTTCTGCAGTTTCCTTCACCATAAACAACCGCTGCAAACGCGGCGTCAACGGCAAGTAGTGCATCGAAGAGGTAGGCTTCCTGGTACCGACAGACTTTCCTCTACCACAGGCCTTGTAGCGATCGACACCACAAAATCTGCAGGCGTCTTCATCCTTGTCGTCTTTGTAGTACAACATGCACCCGTTGCGACAGGCATCGATTTTTTCATATCCCATCCAGAGCGATCTAACCATCCTCTTAGACCGGTAAAAGTCTTTAGGCAACTTCGCACCCTCAGGCAATATTTCTATAAGCAACTCCATAATACGGTTGTAGCAATCTTGCGACATGTTAAAATCGGACTTGATGCTCAACAATCTTGTAACCACCTCCAACGGTGAATGATCCTCACAACCAGGATATAATGGAGTCCTTGCATTCTCCAGCAACTCCATGAACTGTGCAGCATCGGGGTTCGGTGCCTCCTCAGGTGCATCATGATCATCCGGATCGAAACTAGGCCCGGCCGCGTCAAAAACCATGTTCACCAACCCATCGTCGTAAGGAGCGTTGTTGTGGACATCAACATAAGGCTCGTACTCCGATGCTAAAGACACAAGTTCTCCGTGCTCGCTCCACTGATAGTAATTCGGCGTGAAACCCTTCGAGTACAAATGATACGTGACATCCACTTCTGGATGATATTTCAAGTTACGACATCTCACACACGGACACTTAATTTTGGTACCGTCCATGTACTGAGGGAACGCCTTGGCAAACTGCAGGAACTGGTGTACACCCTCTATGAATTCATCCCGCACACCGCACATGTCATCAGGATGACGGTTGTACATCCAAGTACGATTCCGCAGATAGTAATTCAGCTCCATAATTCTGTAAGATAGATACATCAAGGTAGTGAATGATATGCAAGTGTCAAAGCTTTTCCGATGGATTGCATTTATCTTTTCATCCATTCATTCATGCATTGTATTTATCTTTTCAGTTTTGCATATCATTACCTACTATTATACATGCATACTTTATATATACATCAAGGTAGTAATACTAGTTGATGTTCTGAAAAGGAGAGTGCGATGTCTAGTAGAGGATTCTTTTTTTTGAGGAGCTGTCATATCATGGAAGTCAATATAAAATAAAAGAAGTATACATGCAATTCTATATGATTCCTAGGCCAATCAAGGTCAAAGTCAACTATTGGTCAACTCGATCAACAATCTAGTAAAATGAATGAATATTAAGGCAGTTTATTTCGTAAGTAGTAATTCATATCCATATCCAATTGAGGATAATTCTGTAAGATAGATAGATGCACATTGCAGTCAGTGAATGAATATTAAGGCAGTTTAGATATGGGTGCGCAATTTAGATAGAGGTCAGTAGAGAGCGACAGTTTAGAGAAAACTGAGATTATTGGTGAGGTATAATTGTACTTGTAGGAGTACACGACACCAACTGTCCAATATCGACCCTTTGGGTCTACAAGAGTTACTTCACTCAGTTTGTCAAGACAAGTAAAACTTTTTAAATTAATACCCAATATCGACCCTTTGGCCTGTGCTTGAGCAGTATCCTAACTCAAACTATCTATCCTAACTAATAAATTAATATCCTACTTTAACATCTACTAACTCTCATATTCCTTCTAACATAAACTAATATCCTAATCTTAACTAACCCTTTAACTGAAACTAATATCTAAATAATGCTAATCATGAACTAACACCCTAACCTGGAAGTCCACACTGCTTAAGCACAGGCCATAGGCCAAGTTATAAGGCAAAATGCAGGCAACTGCCTGTAGCTACAAGGCAAAACCAAATGTTGACGGTATATATACCGTCAACATTTAAAAAGTTTACTTGTCTTGACAAACTGAGTGAAGTAACTCTTATAGGCCCAAAAGGTACTCTATACACTCTTACTTATACAAGCCTTTTGAGGCAATCAGCGTTATACTAGATTTCCGAAAAAAATCTATAACTCTGATAGGCCCAAAAGGCTTGGCATAAGTAAATTTAATTTCTAAAGAATGGCTCAAAACACTGTACCAATCATACCTATATTTCTAAGATACTCTATATACTCTAGGTACTAGGACTGAACTAACTCTCTAACACTCTAATGATACTCACTCACATATACCCACTCTTACTTAGGAATACTAAGATCTGACACATACTGATAATCACACACACACTAACACTCTCATTAAGGCAGAGTCATGGGAGAGGTCAAAATTATGGAAGAAAAGAAAGAAGAAGGATTCAGAAAAGAGAATAGCAGGGAGTTTCTCTCCTCTAGACCCTCAATTTATAGGTACAGGCTAGAGCACTGTCAGCCATAGATGATGTTCTGATTTTCAAAAAATCATACGTCGGTGACACTTCAATTGAAAGCGATGAATCATGCTAGGTATCGTGAAGTATACCAATTCTTAACGTCGGTGACACTTCAATTGAAGTCGATGAATCATACGTCGGTGACACTTCAATTGAAACCAGAACTTACAAGTCTTAGTCTTGGGTTCTTAGTGACCATCTTTCTAGAGTTGTTACTTGGTCAAGAGGATCTTATTTTAATTATCCTATTTTTTGATGGGCTCATCTTTGGACTAATAGGATATGTTCCCAAATGTTGATCCTCAAAATCATGCTAGGTATCGTAAAGTATACCAATTCTTAACGTTGTTGTTATTATTATTATTATTATTATTATTATTATTATTATTATTATTATTATTATTCACATACGCACCGACACTCTAAACAGTTACTAACACTCCGACCTGAAAACTACCCTAGTGGTGATCACCAAGTATGTTTTATTTTCTTGTAGTGGTGTTTGTGCGTGTCGTGTGTTTCATGTCTGTGTGTGTGCATGTCGTGTATGTCGTATCGTGTCTGTGTCAGCACGTCAGGAGGAGGGAGTTAGGGTTAGGGTTTACCTGCGTTGGTCGGGGTCGGGTCGGGGTCGCCGGGGCTGGAGCAGCGGTGGATACGGGTTGGCGTCGGAGTCGGGTCGGTGTCGACGAGGATAATCAACGGTGGAGGGGGGACGCCGGAGAAACGGGGGTCGCCGCAGGGAAGGGGGTAGCCGGAGGGAGGGGTCGCCGGAGGGAGGGGGTCCCTGGAGAGGAGAGAAAAAGGGGGAGAGAAATTTGGGAAGCGGGAGATTGAAAATTTTAGGTGAAAGAAAATAAATGATCGATCGGGTGGAACCCTATATGAAACATTTTAGCGACGTCCACAAAGGACGTCACTAAACGTCGCTATTCAATAAAAAACTGGCGACGTCCCTAATGTGGAGTCGCATAATGTCGCTGAGTTAAACAAAACAGCGACGTTTTGTGACTAGACCGCGACATCAGCTTTCCAAAGCATAATGTGTGGCGCTAACGGTCGCTAAACGTCGCTGATAGTGACGTTCAGCGACGTTTTTATAAAACGTCGCTAAATTCACAAATATTACCGACGTATATGACTTGCGTCGCTAAATTCGTCGCCAATACGACTTATTTTGGTAGTGTTCCTTCTAGGTTCAGGTTGGTAGTGATTTTGTCTCCACCCAGTAACTTGTACAATAAAGATTCATAATTGATTTATAATATCTTTATTTCCTTATTTTTGTTGATGAGATTAGTTTGCCATGACTATTATAAACTACATTTATAGCTTACGTATATTTATTATACAGCTAGCATATTTACGTACCTAGTCCTATATATTTTGGGATTGGGACGTTACACTACTCGTATCCAATTGTGGACACGTATCTAGCCACACACAACCAAAATAAGTCTATATAGATATAAATTACCAATGATCAACACTTGGTGCACCATTTTCGAATTTCTCCCAAATTGGACACAAAACTCAATATAACTTTCACAATAGGGGTCCCTGGAGGGCAATTCTTCTTCCTATAGGTAGTCTTAGTCTTTGGGTGGGTTCCTAATGATCAAATTACACAATAGAACCTCATTAAAGAGAAAATTTAATACTTTACCTATTGGAAGATGGATTTCCAATGCAAAGCCCAATGGACACTATTTGGACACAAGCTTCTAGCCAAGTCCTTGCAGTCCAAAGCTTCTAGACTCCTTAGATGAAGAGTTGGGAAGGAATTGAGAGTAAAATTGATTGAGGGATGGATCAATTGGGTGAAGAACACCAAATTTGGAATGATTGTGCACGAGAAAAAAAAGAGACTCCTCCCTCTATATAGGGCCCACCACCTCTAACCTCTCCATGCCAATGCACAATGTCCAATATGCCCCCAATTATTATCATGAAGGGTATTTAATTAGTAGAAAGGTTCTATTCCTAATGAAGGGATTAATTAATCTCTAATTAATAAGGAAATTGCTCAATTGAGCCAAGTGGGTTAATCTAGATGTTGGGTTCTAGTGTCATGTCGAGTCTACTTGGGTTCACTAACATGAGTCTAATAAATAGGCTAACCCACTAAAGATAATAACTATCACCATAAGTAAATAGATAAATATGCACAATATATAATAATATAAATTGACAAAATTATCTTTATCTAGAAATATGGTAGTGACAATCTACGCTCTTTAAAATAATTGTCCTCGAACTTAAAAGATGAAACTAGCAGAAGAACACAATCATACCTCAAGGCTCGAAGAGATAAGGGTATCGCTCGCACATTTCATCCTCCCTCGCCAAGGTAGACTAACTCGGAGAGTGATACCTCCATGCGATGCGAACCAAGGAAGTAATCTGGTTTCGGAGTAGCTTCTCTCGACGATCCAGAATCTCTAGTGGCTGGTCTGGATAGTTGAAAGTCGGGCCCACCTCTATCTCGGAGTGGTCCAATATATGACTAGGATCTGCCACCTACCATTTTAACTACGACACATAAAACACGTTATGAACTCCCTCTAGTGCATGCGTCAAGTCTAGTCGATAGGCCACTACAGCAACTCTCTCAAGGATACTGAAAGGTCCAATGAACCATGGACTAAGCTTTCCATCTCTAACAAAGCGTATCGGGCCTCGTGTCAAAGAAATCCTCAAAAATATTAGATTGCCAGCCTATCACAAAACAAAGCCTTAAAATTTAATCTATAAAAAACAACAACATATAATCAAACACAAACACAAAATCTAAACTATACCTCAAACTCCAAGGGTCTTCGGTGGCTATCGACCCAATGCCGCTTTCTGTCCTGTGCCATCCGAAGTCTATCTCTAATCAGCTTGACCTTCTCCGCTGTATCCACAACCATCTCTGGCCCTAGTAAAGCTCGCTCTCCAATATCGTCCCAAGACAAGGGAGTGTGACACCTCTGATCGTATAGAGCCTCAAATGCTGACATCTCTATACTGGCCTGATAGTTGTTGTTGTAAGTAAACTCTACCAAATGGAGATGGACCTTCCAAGATCCCCCGAAATCTAGAACATAGGTGCGAAGCATATCATCGAGAGTATGAATAGTCCTTTTCGACTATCTCGATTCGAGACTATGCTCACAAGAACCTCGTACAACCTGATGATCTACCTCACATACATCTCTGTCAGCTTCTTCGTAGACAAACACACCTTAAATGGCAAGAAGTAGGCTGATTTGGTCAACCTGTCAACGATGACCCAAATCGCATCTTTTTCTCCTAGAGATCGTAGAAGTCCATACACAAAATTCATAGTAATGTGTTCCCACTTCCACTTTAGAATGTATAATAGTTGAAGCAATCCATCTGGCCTTTGTCTCTCTGCTTTCACCTACTAGCACACTAAGCATCTAATAAAAACTATGCCATCTCTCGCTTCATGCCATACCACCACACGTGCTACCTTAGATCCCTATACATCTTGTTGGCACCAGGATGCATAGAATACTGAGAGCGATGTGCTTCCTGAAGAACCTTCTCATGTAGCTCCCACTTGGCGTACACGATCTAACACTGTTCCTCAAGGAACCATCCTCGGCAATATAAAATCAACCAATAATCATGCCTGAACCTGAACTCTGATGCTCCTTAGAGCCACATCCTCATACTGGGTTGCTTTGATTCTGTCCATCAATACTTACTAAATCTGCAAGCTCTACATCTGTATCTCCATCCTGGGAACTCCTACCTCGATACCCAAGCTCTCCAGATCTGCCAATAAGTGATGGTCTACTGTTAAGTACAGAGCTACCAGATACCTACTCAAGACATCGGCGATAACGTTGGCCTTCCATGGATGATACTGTAAGGAATATCGAAGTCCTTCATTAGCTCCAACTACCGTCTCTACCTCATGTGCAGCTCTTTTTGAGTACACGTACTTCAAGCTCTTGTGGTCTGTAAAGATCTCCACATGCTTTCCGTATACAGATGGTATTTTCCAAGTTTCAGAGCAAAAATGATCACTACCAACTCCAAATCATTGGTGGGGTAATTATTCTTATGAGGACATAATTGTCTGGAAGCATTGATATTCACCTTCCCATGCCGCTGAAGAATGCAACCCAAACCTTTCCCAGAAGCATCACTATAGATAGTAAATCTACCTGTCCCTGATGGCAACGTCAAAATAGAAGACGTCGTCAACCTCTTTGTCAGCTCATCAAAGGCAGTCCCGCACTTTTTGGACCATACAAACTCCGTATCCTTTCTGGTGAGTCTGGTCATCGGCTCTGCAGTCCTGGAAAAGTCCTGTACGAACTTTCGATAGTAGCCTGGCAGACCCAAAAAACTCTGAATCTCTGTAACTGAGCTCATGGTAGTCCACTGCTACAATCTTCTTTGGATCAACTAAAATCCCATCACCAGTCATAACATGTCCCATGAACTCCACCTTATCCAGGAAGAACTCACACTTCAATAGCTTCCCATACAGCTTCTCCTTCCTGAAAGTCTCCAATACAATCCTCTTGTGCTCCTCGTTCTTCCCTGGAGTCTTCGGGTACATGAGAATATCATCGATGAACACAACTAAGGACTTGTTACACCTTGTTCATCAAGTTCATAAACATCGTCGGGGTATTACTCAACCTAAACTGCATCACAGTGAACTCGTACTGGCCATACCGAGTCCGAAAAGCAGTTTTCAGAATGTCCTCCTTCTTCACCTTCACCTGGTGGTGGCCTGACCTCAGATCTATCTTAGAAAATACTTTGCGCCACTCAACTGATCAAATAGATTTTCAATCCTCGACAACGGATATTTATTCTTGATAGCGAGGTTATTTAATGCCCTGTAATCAACACACATGCGTACCGATCCATTCTTCTTTGGTACAAACAATACCGTGGCATCCCAAGGTGAAGAACTGGATCTGATAAACCCCTTATCCTGCAGCTCATCCACTTTCTTCTTCAACTTAGCCATATCATTATTGTTGACCGTATAGAAATATTGTGAAATTGGTTCTACTCCTGGAACCAAGTCTATAGAGAACACAATATCTCTGTCATGCAGCAACCCTGGCAACTTCTCTGGAAATATGTCCATAAACTTGGTTATCAACGAATGAGGTAACTCCTTTTCTTTCACTAAAGCACCATACAAAATACCATCATCCTGCTCTGCTGCCCCTCTGACAAACTCAAACTGTGGCTCTCTTAACGGACTAAAAAAACTCTACCTCATCTAAAGTCTATACTATCTTAATGCTTGCTTATCTAATCCATCCTGAGCATAATGTCATCGTAGCTCAGAAGTGGTACTGCGAGTAAGCATGCACTCAATTCTTAGCATCCCAAGAAACTCTTCTCCCCTTGCAAACATTACTAACCAGTATAATACCTCCCTCGGTCATGATCTTGTAAGTCCTACCCAAAGTTTTAGCAATAATATGATGCTTGAAAGCAAATGAAACAAATACAAAACTATGAGAAGCACCAGTATAAAATAACGCCAAAGCTAGAATAGAGTCAAGAAGAACAAAACCTATGATGACATCTCCAGTGGGCTCGGCCTCCTTGACCGTCATAGTTAACGCTCTGCCCTGTGGTACACCCCTTTGTTGCTGGTGCTAAGCAAAATGCTACTCGGTGGTCTGGAGTGGAGGGCCTCTCAGCTGTACTGCAGGTAGCCTCGTCGGTACTCTTTGAGTTGCAAAGAAATCTTTCAGCTGATGTCCCACGGTGCCACAATATAAGCATACTCCCAACCATTTCCTACAAACCACCCAGACATAGTCAAACTTCTTGCATTAATGGCAGAAAGGAGTCTGTTGTGCCTGTCTCTGCTGCTATTGTGCTTGATGAACTGGCTGTAGGCTCTCAAAATATCTGTCTCTGCACCCCATGTCTCTTAGGCGCCTAACTCTCTTAGGCGCCCATTGTTTCTTAAGTGTTCTGTTCTCCTAGGCTCCTTATGCATTCAGGTGCCATCTCTCTGAGGCACCCTGACCCATTTAGGTGCCTACTGCTACTAGGCGCTCAACTTTTCTAGGCGCCTACTTCCTTAGGCATCTTTCTCAAAGTATTCAATTCCCTGCCGACGTATTAATCTGCCATGCATAATGAACATGGTGCACTACTCCAAATTTCTTGAAGAATGTGCCCCTCACTTGGCAACAACTATGTACCTATTCTACATAGGCACCACATGTCAAAGGCGCACCTATATAAAAATGGCGCCCAGTAGCTTAGGCACCTATCTAGAAAAATGGTGCCTACTTTGGATAACTGTCAGGTGGTTATCTCTTGGCTCTATAAATAGAGCTTCACTCCCCCAACTTACAGAGACAAAGAGGAGGGGTACAGTTTGAGCACTCATCGCACTTCCATCTTCTGCAATCATCAATTCTCAAGAGCAAGTTCTTCAACCTTTAATCGAAGCCGAAGTTCTGTCGATACTTCTACAAGATCGAGATATACAAAAGATTCCTCATTAACAGAAGCTCTGAGACACAGTGACAAAGCTTGCTTCCATCCACAATCGCCTCGTCAAAGGGACAAAGCGGTCGTCAATCAGACCGGATTCCTACAGTTGTATTTTCCTAGAATTTATTGTACTCGTGTACGATTCTTTAGAGTTTGTAATAAAAATACTTTTTGTTTTACAAACAAAATGGCGAATCTGCTGTGGTCGACCTTCTTCTCCAACGAGAAGGTGACAACTCAAGGCGATTCATCATCGATCGGCTCTAAGAAAGGAATGTTGGTCGTTAAATTAGACCAAACATCGTTCAAAAAGATGCTAAGTGCTCCTGGTGCTAAGCGTGCCCCTGGTTCTGCAAACAGGGTCCGCACAGACACTGTGACTAAAGCTAGGCGCACTGTACAAGTACAGAACTGCTCTTTGAAGAGGCACCTCGAATGGGTGCCTAAGCCTTCTGGTGCACCACAAGGAGATAGGCGCCCACTTGAGGGTGCCCATTCTCTCAAGACCACTGATCCCACCTCTGCTATGATGCCCAAATCTTTAGGTACATCAACTGGAGATAGGCGCCCGCTTGAGGGTGCTCATTCTCTCAAATCTACCATCTCTAGTTCTTCTGTGGGAGATGTGCCATAGAGAGATAGGCGCCCACTTGAGGGTGCCCATTTTCTTCCATATATTTTGCCAATCCCTGAATCTTTCTACAAAGGCACTACGGCTGCTCAAAGGCGCCGTATCAGACGCACTGAGAGATTGTGCACACAAAAGGGGATACTTCCTATCCCTCACATGCACATAAGTCGTAATGCACGAGGAAAACTCTAAGTGCAATAGACTGAAATGATAGTTAATACTGATATGTGTACCCTTCTTAACAGGCGCCAAGCCCAACTTAACCAGAAAGTGAGACCCATTGCTTAACATGCAATGGCACTTATAAGTTCTTGGTGCCCAAAATTCTCTTATGTTAGTGTAAATCCTGTTCAAAGGGTGACACCTACTACTTCAAAGCACCTAAGGATGAGTTCTAAAAATCCCTTCACTTATGCTGCTGAATTAGGCGCTTCTTTATACCTTCAAGGAACCAACAAGGCCAAGAACAGGCCACATCTTCCCTCTTCTTCTACTAAGAAAATCGACCTCTGTGATCTAATTTCTCAAAAATAGAAGGCCGTATCCCCATCTCCACCAATAGTGCATCTTTGCAGCTCACATGAGATTACAATTAGGTACTGTTGCAAAGTAGCCAAACGGTCAGTTTTTGATCGTCTTACTTTGACCCATCCTGTTGAGGTATCTTTAGAAGATGAGTCAGTATATGCCTCTATTAACATGATAACTCATCGCTCTCACGAGGCTGGGGGTAACCCAAGACGTACTTCGTCTCGGACCGTACTCATAGACCCCCAGTTCATACTCATCGCACATTTGATGGGGTCTATCGACAAACCATATCAAGGAGTCGAGCTATAATTGGTCAAAGGAATCTTTCCATTTTTTATCCTGGGGGTAGCTCTTTACACGATTTTGACACCGCCAGCGAGAGTTCTGAACAGACTACCTTTTCTTCAATAGCCAAAGAGGTGACTGCGTACGCCATTACAGAAGATAAGGTTGCTTCAAGTTCTGCTATCCAGGAGCAACGAATCGCCGTGCTAGAAGACAAATTAAAAACGATGGCCGAAATGGTAGAAAGCATGCACACCATAATTATGGCTAAACATACGGTTCTACCGGTTGTGAATACAATCCAAGAACCTATATCGGCATCTGCTCCTGTCAATGTTAGTTTGGGGGTACAGTCTCCATATATCACCTCCATACCAGTGCAGGTTACTTCAAGTCAATCTGGGGCTGGGGGTGGTAATTATCATATAGTCCCTCCTCCTAACACATCCAATCAATCCACTACTCGCAACTGTCGGGAGACACTAACGAGGCTGTGAAACTCTTGCGTTCTCAATTCGAATCCTTCAAGCAAAAGACGGCCTGCAGAAACTTGGTATCAAACAACCATACCCTATTGAGTGGAAAGAGGTACAGTTTCCACCCAAGTATAAGCCTCCTGCTATAATATTGTTTGATGTCAGTACATCTCCGAATCAATATCTTGATCACTTTGAGATAATGATCGACCAGCTTCAACCTAATGATGCTCTCCTCACAAGAGTCTTTATTGGATATTTAAAAGGAGTAGCCTACGACTGGTATCGTAGCCTGCCAGACGGGTACATTACTTCCTTTGTAGTTCTGAAACAGATGTTCTTGGAGCACTTCTATGAAGGAACAAACGACATGACTATGTCGGCTTTGATCAAGATCAATCAAACGCCCAACGAAACGTGGATCGTTTCATTGAGCGTTACCGTTGCAAAGCAATCAAAATGTCTTTGGGAACTCCAGATGCATTAACTATAGATATATACAAATCAAATTGTTACCTATAGTTAGCATGTGGACGGGTTGCATTCTATTTCAAGATTAGCTTTCGTTCATAATAAGCGCCAGAGCAGCTGAGGAAAGTGCTGGCAAATTCAAACAGTTAGGCATCCAGATGCCTAATCTCGACAAAGATGAACAACAAACAACCAGAAGCGGAGGCCGCCAGAACAACCGTAAAGGCAAAGAGACATTGGCTATCAATCTCAAAGGCAAAGAAGCTCTGGCCGTCAACATAAGTCAGCCAATGCCTACCCAAACAATACCACCACCGAGGGCACCACGTCCGAAAGAAGAATATTCCTTCGACGAGGATGATATCATGAGCATCTTCGATTGCTTAATCCAAAGCAATAAACTTCAATTGCCGGATACAAAATGACCAGAAGAAGTTGGTAAGACTGACCATCCTAAATATTGTGTCTATCACAGGTTTATTAGACATCTGACTCGAGCATGCTACGTGCTCAAAGGAAAGATCCAAGAGATGGTCCAGTCTGGCGTAATCACTCTCCTGCAGGATGAAAAGATTGTGATGGCTAACGATGTCTCTCTACAATTTGGCAATTTTTTTGCTCAATTTGTACAGGATGGTGTAGTCCCGGTTTCGAGAACTGCTATGGAGATTGTAAATCTCCCACCTGCACGAACTGATGGTTTGGTTCCTCTTTCTACTAAAAAAAGGGGAAATCATGTTAATCCATCCAGATTTGGTGTCGAACTTTGAAGCACCATCTTCCGCCACAAAGTCCAAGAAAACAACCAAGTACAAGTCATGTCATGTGATTTCATTGGGTGAACATTGCCTTCCATCCTTAACTGCTACATTCATCTCGGCGTCAGATTCTTTTTCTCCTTCCTTCCTTTATGAGATAGCACAGTCGGAGCCAGAAGCCAAATATTAACCAGCTTTCCATCTGTATAGTCCACAATCTTGTGAACTAATGACAAAGATAGGATATGACTTACAAAAGACCTCCGGCTTGAATAATGGAAAGGGATCTCCAGTACCCCTTTCTCTATGTGTTCCACATAACCAATCTCGTGTCGGCTAAGGTGTTTGGACGAACTCTTCATCCCCCCACAAGAAACGTTCTAAAAGCAAAATCTCTTTGAAGAATTGTAACATGGTGTCCTTTAAACCTGTCGTCGAAGAAGAAGCTTTAACCGGTACCAGGTCTGGAAAAATCTACTTGTGGGATTATTCAGAAGGTCAAGAGAACTCTGCTCCAATTTTGGAGGCTATTTCAGCATCATCTTCTTCCCCTGTTGCGAATGTTCCATATGTTTCATCACCTTCAGTGGAATAGACTCTTCCCAAACCAACAATAGCAGACAAGGGAAAACAGCTAGTTCACTTCGATAAGGTATTAAAGAAGACTTCATCTATTGGGCTGGAGAAGCCATACAACTTTGATATATTGGCTCAACTAGCTAATACTCCAACAAGCCTGTCAATCTTTGAACTCTTACGTCTCTCAAAGAAAATTCGAGAAACATTGAGTGAATCTTTGATACAAGCTGATACTTGTCTGGCACAACTTAAAAAGCCGGAAGAAGAACCTGCCACATGTTTGCATTGTCATAGTGTATTAGAGCTGATGCCTAACATCACCTTTACGCAGGATGATATGCTGTTAGAAGACAATCGTCATGATCGTCCTCTCTATTTTACAAGATATTTTGATACTATAAAGGTTGATCGCATCTTGATCGACCCAGGGTCTGCACTCAGCATTATGCCAAAGACTCTACTGGATTCTCTAAAGATCCCTTTACACAATCTGTCTACAACTATCACGACAATCTTGGGATTTAATTCCAGTAGAAGCGAACCCTGGGAAAGAATCGCCTAAAACTTTAAATAGGTAATCTTCGCACAAAGTTGACCTTCTACGTGATTGATAATCATGGCTCCTACAATGGTCTGTTTGAAAGACCATTCCTACACGAGCATAACATTGTACCATCCACTCTCCACCAATGCTTTAAGTACGTGGATGTCAATGGTGAAGTCCAGAAGGAAGTGACAAATCTAAACCCTTTCAGAGGCGTCGAAGCGTACTGCAATGCTTCTCGGATGTATAAGGAAGAATTTATGAAAGTGGTGCTGGCTATGGACACTGATGAATATCAGAAGGAAACCTCAAAAGACGTCATGGTGATTCCAGTTAAAGGACGTACTTCTCATCGTCATTCTTCTCAGACGTTAACCATTCATCTTCCCTCTCATCAAAAGCAGCCTCCTACTGGAAAGACAGAAAAAAGGGATCTCACCTCTTCTGAGCTACTTGTTATTGACCTTCGTCGTAACAAACATCATCCTCCTCGTTCTTCTTCTCCTCCTCTTATTATCAATTTGACTAAGCCTTCTAAGGCTAAAAGTTATATTGTAAATGATGATATGCAGATCAATAAAGTAGCATCTCCTTTGCAGTATACTGATGTCTGTTACTATACTCGATGTTATTGGGATATGCTAGATAATTTTAAACCACTTACAATAGGAGTAGTTCAACCGCTTCAAAATGAAGTATCACTTGAACCAGTGTAAGATTCCTTCTTCCTAGTTCCTTCCAGAAAGAGGGGGAAAACTCCTATACTTTTTAGTAAAGGAACAGAACAAGAAATCATGCTCGACAGTGAGGATGAAAAAGACGATAATGGACGACTACAACCACGTCGTTATAGTCGACTATTTAAAAAATCATTCGAAACATGGGCTATGATTTTAAAACTGGTCTTAATGGCGGAAGAGGATGACGAACCCCCATTCGTGCCCCTGCTCCGAAAGGGAAATCATTGCCATATTACAGTAGGATAAAACGTAGGTTGGGTTATACTTTACCGATTGTAACTCCAGAGGCCTCTGAGTCTGACAGTGAAGAACTGTCTAATTCTTCTGACTCCATATCGTAGGACTCTGACACTAGTGTCGGACATGTCCATCGAGTGACACTATCTTCTAATTAGGTGTCTGCCAAGTTCTCGGAAGATGACAAGGATGACTTTGATGAAGCTTCTGAAGTAGATCCTGGGCACAAAGGATGGACACTCAGTAGGAACTTCATTTCGAACAACAAAAACCACCAACAGAAGATCAATTAATTCAGGTCAATATTGGAAAAGAAGGTTCGCCCAGGCCAATCTTCATCAGCAAAAGCCTCCCAGAGGTGGATAAACAAGAACTAATTCATCTTATCCGAAAATATATTATGTCTTCGCTTGGAGTTATGAGGATATGCCAAGACTGGATCCTCATATTGCTACCCAGAGGCTCAACATCTTGCCTAATGCAAAGCCGGTCAAACAATAACAACGTCGATTTCGACCTGACATGATGGATGCCATAGAAACTAATGTTAAGAAGCTTATCTCTTGTGGTTTTGTCAGAGAAAAACAACATCCCGATCGGGCCGCCAATATTATCCCAGTTATGTAAAAAATAGGAAAAGTCAGAGTCTGTATTGACTTTAGAGACCTCAACGACGCTTGTCCCAAGGATGAGTTTCCTCTTTCGATCACTGATGTCATGATCGACAATACTTACGGAGTCTTTTATGGATGGATTCTCAGGATACAATCAAATCAAGATGTATCCAGAAGATGAGAAACATTCATCTTTCTGTACTCCTTTGGGAGTCTATTGCTACACTATCATGCCATTCGGTCTTAAAAATGCTAGTGTAACTTATCAGCGGGCTATGACAACTATCTTTTGTGATCATTTACGGAAGACAGTTGAATGCTATGTCGATGATATTGCTGTCAAAAGTCGTATAAAGGAAGACCACATCCAAGACTTGAGAACTATCTTCGATCTAATGCGCCAACATCAACTCAAGATGAATCCCACCAAATTATTCCTACGAGTCTCTAGTGGCAAAATTCTCGGATTCGTTATTACCTCTAAAGGTATACACGTTGACCCTGAGAAAATCAAAGCCATTCAAGAGATGCATCCTCCATACAACTTAAAAAAGCTATGAGGATTCCAAGGATAGCTTGCGTACATCAGGAGATTCATCTCAAATCTTTCTGGACGCTGTAGACCGTTCACTCAACTCATGAAGAAAGGTGTATCTTTCATTTGGACTGAAGAATGCCAGCAAGCATTTGAAGACATAAAGCAGTACTTGATGAACTCTTCAGTTTTAGTGCCTCCAATTTCAGGAATACCCCTCCTGATGTATGTTCGAGCAATGGATCATTCATTGGGTGCATTACTAGCCCGAAAGAATAAAGAGGATCGTGAGCAGGCTATCTATTATCTCAGTCGCACGATGATCAGAGCTGAACACCGTTATAGTCCGGTAGAAAAAGAATTTTTAGCCTTGATGTTCGCTGTTCAAAAGATACGATATTATATCACAGGCCGAACCATTTATGTCATCTCCTGAGTCAACCCTCTCCGAGTTTTGATGAGGAAGCCCAGTACGCTCAATTCCATGCTCGCTACATGGGCTATATTATTAGCATAGTATGATATGGTGTATATTCCCCAAAAGTCTGTTAAGGGTCAAGCCCTCGCTGACTTCCCAGTGGCTCATCCAATTCCTAGGACGTCTAAACTCTATGATAAAATTCCTGACGAAACCCTGGAATCTAACATTACTTGGTATCTATTCTTTGATGGAGCATCTAGAATCGAACCCAAAGGCACCATCGTCGCCGAAATTGGAATTGTCTCGTATCATCCGATAGATTGGCTATTCAAAGAGCTTATTCTCTGGATGAATCATGCTCCAACAATGTGGCAGAGTACAATGCCTTGCTCATTGGTCTTCAACTAGCTAAATAACTGGATATTGAATATCTTGATGTTTACGGAGACTCTAAACTAATCGTCAATCAGGTCAGAAGAATGTATGAAGTTCGACATCGTGATCTTGTCCCATATCATGAGGCAGCAGTTAGAATGGCTACATCATTCAAAGACTTCTTCATTGAGCATGTACATCGAGCATGCAATACAGAAGCTGATGCACTAGCTAATCTTGCTGCAGTATTAGCATTTCCAGTCGGAAGATAGCAGATGGTTGTTGTCACTAACAGAGATTATTTTACATCGAGAATAATTCCAACATTGAATTCAGCAATTCAACAGAAATCAATGCCATCAGTGAAGAATGGAGAGCTCCTTTCATTGACTTCATGGTACATGACATCTTACCTGAAGATCCTAAAGAAGCTACAACTATCCGTCGGCGATCGCTCTGATTCTATTATAATCATATCACCAAGACTCTCTATCGGCGAACGTTTGATGGTCTACTCCTACATTGTCTAGCGGGAGACGAAGCAAAACAAATACTACGGGAGGTTCATGATGGTGTTTGTGGAGCACATCAGCCCGGTCCTAAGCTACAGAATCGTATCCGACTTACGGGTTACTACTGTCCCACTATGGTATAAGATGCCATTGAATATGCAAGAAAATACCGAGCTTGTCAAATCCATGCAGACTTCATTCATCAGCCATTGGAATTTCTCCATCCGATTGTTGCATTATAGCCCTTTGAAGCTTGGGGCATAGATGTCATTTGTCCTATTAACCCACCATCATCTAGAGGACATCAATTTATATTGGCTATAACCGATTACTTCTCGAAGTGTGCTGAAGCTATACCTTTGGCCGAAGTTAAGACCACCAGCGTCATCAACTTCATCAAACATCATATAATATACAAATTCAGTGTCCTTCGGCAAATCATTCATGATAATGGACCACAGTTCATCAGCCAGAAGTTTACTCGGTTTTACAACGATAACAAGATCGACAATGTCGCTTCCACGGCCTATAATCCTGCAGCTAATGGCTTGACTGAGGCATTCAACAAGACCATCATTAACCTTCTTAAAAAGTTTATTTCTATTAACAAACATAATTGGAGTGAGAAGCTCGAAGAATGTCTATGGGTTTATCACACTACCGTGCGCAATCCTACCGGTTGTACACCATTTTCCTTAGTGTATGGGTATGAAGATATATTACCATTAGAAATTCAAATTCCATCCGTGAGAATTGCAATTGCCAATGAACTCACGGCCGAAAATAATGATTGTCTTTGGCTTCAGGAGTGTGAAGCGCTGGGCGAGAAATGGTAACTAGCTCAACAGCATATTGAGCTATATCAAGCCTGTATCTCCAAAACTTTCAACCGAAAGGTCAAAGTACGAGCATTCCAAAAAGATAAATTAGTCCTTACTGTCAGACGTCTGATGACTATGAAACATATGAGCAAGGGCAAATTCGAAGTATTGTGGGAAGGTCCTTATGTTGTAAGCAAAGTTTTCTTAAACGGAGCTTATCATTTGACAGGAATAGACGGTCGAGTGACTATGATGTGTACCAATGGCAAATTTCTCAGAAAATACTTTGCATGAATACAGAGAGACATGAACAAAGTATTTTCAATGCAGAATGTAAATAAAACTCCTTTTATTGCATAGCCAAAACAGAAGGAGATACATAAGATCAAGGAGAGGAACGAGGACCGGAGCCTTCCTGATTAATTAAAGACATAGTTTGCAAGAAGCACGAAAATGTTATTGTCAGACGACACCAACAGTTCGCAAGCAGCCTTTCTTAAAGCTTCTTCTTCAGCAGTACTTCCTGTTAGGGTTATATACTAAAAGCATCACTTTTGTAGTAACTTTATTTCCTTAAATTTTGAATGAGAATCATATGGGCAAATATTTGCATATTGTATTTGTTGCAAGTGTTAATACAAGTGTCTGATATTCTATATTGTAGATAATATGGTGTGTGGTGTCACACAAAAGATCATATTATCAGTTCTCTATGAAATATATAAATAGTTTACAACCTAGATGGACTTGGACAATCTATTCGAAAGGTTGTAGTGTAATCTGGTATTAGTATATCTTGACTATAGGTTTATACTAGTATACTTGTGTGTATTGAACAGGACCACGTTGTTCTCTTTGTACAGACTATATAAGAGAACAAACACCTCTGTTATTATGAATGTTTGTGCTCTTAATCCGGATAGAATAGCAGACATGTATATGCATTGTGCATTACTTTGACTCATGAAAGAGTAAGATTCATTATGGGGTCAACAACCTCTAAGAATTGGATAATAACATTGTATATATGATGGGCTTTGATTATAAAAGGAATCTATGTCCCGATATGTCGGATTGATGATGTCCTCTTAAGGAGCTTATAAGGACTGTCATGTAAGCCCTATAGGTGGATTATATCCGACATGACAAATAAAGTTGAGTGGTACTACTTAAGGATAAAAGATGTCGATCAATATAGTTGTCAGTAACTTAATTTGATCGATGGACATTCGATATCTTAACATGGGAAGCCAAACGAGCATATAACAAAAGGAGCCCACAATCATAATTTGGGATTAGGAAGGTAGCGCAACAATAGCTCATTAGTGGATCGAGCTATTGTTAATGGGTCTGGGTTGTGTGTTCGGGTTGAACATGGGATACCCAGATTCGTTAGGAGGCCTAACCCTAATTTTTCCTCATGGTCCCTGCCGTAGCCTTATACATATATATCCTCTATTCTCTGGCCGCCATATTGATTATCAGAAATAAGAATCTCTTTCTCTAAATTTGTGATTTGCGTAAAGAAAGAAAGGGAGGGCTGCCAAGGAGAAGAAAAGATTGGGAGATTATCGCCTAGACGACGTCCAACTCGAGGAAGGAATACGTACAGAAGATCTTGGGGTCGTGACTGTTCGAGATTACTACAAACTGTTGGCTTCTTCCCGCCGCAGGTATAACTCGTGAACCCTAGTTTCTGCCTATGAAGGGTTAGAACGTGTATTAAATATGTTTAACTTTCTATCGATCAATACGCATACCAAACTAGGGTCCTGGGAATCCCCAGTTCCATCAGTTGGTATCAGAGCCACTTTAGATCTGCGTATTGATTGATACGTCCATATTGTCCAAAAAAACTTGCGTTATGTAATAGTCGGTAGATGTAGATCTGTTCTAACTCAGTTTTGCAGGCATCTTAGATCCAACTATTATGGTCCAATGCATGTTTTTATTTTTGTTATTTTAAACCACGGACATGTCATGGATGTTGTTGTTATTCTTGATGTAATTAAAATCACGAGGGTTGATCGTGCTTATTATTATTTTTTCAATCTAGATCATGTGTGAACTCCTTCGGGAGGCATAGAATTGATATAATTTTAATTATTTTTGATCAATCGTGATGGCGGTGGTGGCTGTTTCTGACGCCGAACGAGATGCTGGTTTTAAGCAGTCCAGAGGTAGACGAATAATTTTCGATGAAGGAATCGAATGCCAGAGTTTAGATTCGGATAGTTGAGGACAGAGCAGGAAAGATGACCATAATAGTTGGATATTTTTATTATGTTTGTTGTCATTTTGCTTCTTATGATTATGTATGTTTATTATTCTGTGGATGTTTTTTTGAAAAAACTAAGCCTCATTAATAATGGACAACATGGACATAATATCAACTAGTAGAAAACCCTCATTATTAAATAACTAAGTAGGAGAGGAAATTTATTTAGCATAAATCCTATGGTCTCCATTACTGGTTTGTAGGTGATGTAATTATACTTGCGTGTTGGTTTTAGTACCTTCCTCCATATTGGATGAGTATAATTATGGATCACCAGTACAAACTACCTTAGAGATAATTATAGAAAGTTACCTAGTGTGTGTTTACTTCTCCATCTGAAAGAACTCATTACAAGGTAATGGACTAGTATTAAGTAATGGTATACACTTAGATACAAATAATGGTATCCTCTCCATTGTGTTGGCCCATTGGTCATATGGTCAAACTGATTTTAATAATTGATCAAACTCTGTCTCGATATATGAAGCTAGTCAGGATATCTCGGACTCTTAGACATAATCAAGAACGGCTATCTACTCAGTTCAAGACCGAAGTGCTGTTTGCCTGTTCGAGTCTGTATTTCTTTGAGCAATATATTTTTTATTTTATTTGAGTCTAGGAATACGTTGTACACCGAGTCGTACTGGCAAATAGGCTATTCTAAAATGATTTCAAAATATTTTTAAAAATGTCCTTAGTTTTGAAAAACATTTGTATTAACAAAAGCTTCAAAAAGGTTTTCAAAAAGGTTTTCAAAAATCCTTAAAAACTAATTTTAAAACCCTAACCTAACCCTGACAGAACTCGGCCAGAGTTCGGCCAGAGTTCGGCCAGAGTTCGGTTAGTGGCCGTTTTGTTTTGAATTCCTTGGAACTTGGTCCTCCTGCAGTTGCGGATTTGACCGAGATTTTCTCATCGAGTTCTGCCCGAATTCTGCCAGAATTCTGCCAGAATTCTGTCTTTGGAACTCCTATAAATAGAGAAGGATTTCGATCTTTTTAACTCACTCATTCACTTTCAATCTTCTCTATACTTAAAGCTTTCAGTCTTCCAAAGAGTTTTTCTCGAGTTTTAATTTTCAGATCCCAAGCCAATTACAATCCTCTAGTCGATTTGCCAGTGCGATGCGGTCTAGAAGTTTCTGAGTGATTGTAATCAGAAGTCTTGATAGAAGAATACCTCTTCACAATTGAAGTTGGATGAGTTCTTCGTATCAAAGCTCGCGTTGTAGAAGTTGCAAGGACTTCGTAGAAAACTTGCGGTTTTGCCAATAGTGGATTCAACTGGTAGCAAGTGTTCTACCGACTGGACTAGTCCTCAACAGAGGGAAACCAGTATACATCGCTGTCTTTGTGTTTGCTTTCTTATCTCTGCCTTTATATTATTTAGTTGTGATTATTATTCTGTGATCTTGCTGCTAACATTTTTAATTAGCATTATTTCGCTGCCAACTCTATTCACCCCCCTCTAGAGTATTGTGCTTTACGATTTCGTTCCTACAATTGGTACCAGAGCGGGTGTTACAGGTAAAGCAAGGTAACATTGCAATTATTTATTCATTTAACTAATTGTTATATAGATCACAATACAACGCATGGCAACTGTGAAATTCACAAGTGAAGGCCAGGCCACAAACAGACCTCCACTGTTTGATGGTACGAATTATACCTATTGGAAAACACGGATGAGTTTCTTTTTGAAATCTTTTAACTTTGATTTATGGTCTATTGTTATTGATGGCTATCAAAAGCCACCTCGTATAAATGTTTATGAAGTTTTAGTTGAAAAACCCCATAACAGATATACAGAGGAAGAAAAGAAAAAGGCTAGTCTTTATGCACGTGCTATTAACGCTTTATTTTGTGCTCTAAACAGAACTGAATTTAACAGAGTGTCTATCTGCACAACTGCTAATAAAGTATGGAAGCTTCTTGAAGTCACACATGAAGGCACGACTCAAGTCAAAGAATCAAAGGTCAGCAGACTTACTAAAGAGTATGAGGTGTTCAAGATGAAGCCCAACGAAACAGTTACTCAGATGTTCGAAAGATTCTTGGATATTATAAATCCTTTGTCCTCCCTAGGCAAAGATTACAGTAACCATGAAAAGATTCGCAAACTCCTGCGAGCACTTACCAAGAACTGGATTCCAAAGGCTACTGCAATCATTGAAGGGAACGACCTCACAACTATGTCCCTCAAAGTACTCACGGGTAAGCTACTCACTCATGAACTGGAGCTACAAGATTTTGAAGAGCCTGCACCAAAGGAAAAGACTATCGCTTTTAAGGCTCAGCACAGAAAAGCTGCTGAAGGTGATTCAGACAGCAGTGAATCTGATGCTGAAGATCAAACGCTCCTAGCAAGGAAATTCAAAAGATTCATGAGATATGAGAAGAGAGCCAAAAGAATAATGGCAGCAACAACTGGTATCAAGATGATGCTGTCTGCTATGGCTGCAAAAAAAAAGGACATATGAAGAAGGATTGTCCTACAAACTCATCATCAAGCAAGATGAGCAACAGGTATGAGAAAGGGAACCTAAAGAGATCAACATCACGGAAGTATGCCAATACCAGCATATGGCATGAAAGTAAAGCCAGCGACTCAGAAGACGAACAATCAGAAGACGCTACAAACGTATGCTTTATGGCATCCGATCAGGTACCTACTGAACCTGTAGTTGATACATATGATGACTTCACCATTGAGCAATTAAAAGATGCCTTCAGTGAACTGATAAGTGATTACAGGAAACTGCGTAGCAAATATTAGACCTCTAAGAAGGTACTCAAAGAGTACAAAGGTGAAATAGGAAGACTTACCGACCTACTAGCTGAGGTTAGAAATAATGTTAGTGAGTCTGGTGAGCTTTCTTCTATTAAGCTCTTATTACACGAGACTACCAAGTCATCCGAAGAGAAAGACATGGTTATTGACCAACTGAAAGAAGAACTTTCTAAAGAGAAGAAAAGTCTTCAATGTGCACAAGTCAGAATGGAATCACTCACTTCTGACTATACTAAGTTGTATGACACTTCCAAAATATTGGAAATTAGGTTAGGAAAATAGCCTGAGACTGCTGCTTTCTATCCTAACACGTGTCACTTACCGAAAAATTGGAACATTCCCAAACCAAACACTGTCAGACCTAACCATATCAAACCTTTACCCCAAAAGGTTAAGCCCAAACAGGATTATAGGCATGCTTTCTTCTATACTAAAAAACCTAAACCTACCAACCATGCACACCACTCAGCTTTCAACACTCAACATGCTAAATGTCATTATTGTGACCTCATTAGTCATATTTCTCCTGCATGTAGAATCAGAAAGCTTGCTGATTTAAATATTTATGTTTGGATACTAAAAGCTAACATTTTAGGACCCTACAAGAAATTGGTACCAAAAGTTTCATCTGTAAATTGTTTTGTAGGTGGAACACCTTTCACATGCTAAAAGCAAATGGATCCTCGACAGCGGTTGTTTACGGCATATGACCGGTGGCGCTACATTATTTGCAACACTGTCGAAGAAGAAGAAGGAAGGTTATGTTTCCTTCGGTAATAACTTGAAAGGGTATATCATTGGTATCGGTGATGTTGGTAAGTCTCCCTACCTTGTGATTAAGGATGTCTGTCTGGTTACTGAGTTGAAACATAATCTACTCAGCATAAGTCATCTAGCTGATCATGGTTATGGCATCAACTTTGGCAAAGATAAATGTACTATAGTTGATAGCTCAATTGGTAGTACTATCTTTGAAGGTATCAGGGAAGACAACATATATGTTTTCTATTTGTTAGAAGAAACTAACATTTCAGGTAGATACTTAATGGCTAAAAGTGATGAGAGTCATTTGTGGCATATGAGACTCGGTCACGCAAATATGGACACAATCTCAAGATTATCCACGAAGAAGCTAGTACGCGGTTTACCGGACATAACATTCAAGAAGGATTCGGTATGCAGCCAATGTGAAAAGAACAAAGCTACCAGATCCACATTCAAGTCAGTAAACGCAGTATGTACTACTAGACCTCTATAATTGCTACATATGGAATTATTTTGTCCTAGCAGAGTTGCTAGCCTCGGAGGTAAGCTATATGATTTTGTAATTGTAGATGTTTACTCTAGATACACGTGGGTATACTTTTTAACACGCAAGAATGATGCATTATCCGAATTTGTCGCCTTTTGCAAGAAAGTACGGAATGAAAAAGGTTACATGATCACTAGTATTAGAAGCGATCATGGTGGTAAATTCGAGAATGCAGAGTTTGAGCAATTTTGTGACACACACGATTTTGTACACGAGTTCTCCTGCCGTAGGATTCCACAACAAAATGGAGTTGTGGAACGTAAGAACAAAACTCTATCCGAAATGGCCAGAGTAATGTTAAACCAATTTAGTCTACCCAAATATTTCTGGGCTGAAGCTGTCAATACAGCTTGTTTTGTTCTCAATAGAGTTCTAATTCGACCCAAATCGAAGAAGACTCTATTTGGTTTATGGTTTGATAGAATTCCATCAGTTTCATATTTTAGAATATTTGGTTGTAAATGCTTTATTCTTAATACAAAAGACAATTTGGGAAAGTTTGACGAAAAGGTCGATGAAGGTATATTTTTAGGTTATGCGGCCAAGAGCAAAGGATACAGAGTCTTCAACAAACGAACTATGATCATCGAAGAATCAATCAACGTGACCTTTGATGAATTGAATCAAATGACTATCGATGACAATGACGAAGATCTAACTGTACCAAGCTCAACACCAGCTGATTCTCAACCAAGCTCAGCACTAGATGATCCTCCTAGAGAAGATCCAGGAACCAGCTACCTTCAGAGTCTGCCAAAAAGATTGAAATTTACGGCTAATCATCCAAAGGATTTGGTAATTGGTGATATTACCAAAGGTGTAAGTACTCGTAGATCCAGTAGAGATATTGTTTCTAGTGTTACATTCATTTCACAGCTAGAACCCAAAACCATTGATGAAGCATGTAGTGGTAATTTTTGAATAGATGCTATGCAAGAGGAATTAAACCAATTTGAACGGAATCAAGTTTGGGAACTTGTTCCCAAGCCTATTGATCACTCGGTCATTGGCACCCGTTGGGTATTCCGAAATAAACTTAATGAGAATGGTTTAGTGACTCGTAATAAGGCTCGACTCGTAGCTCAAGGATACAATCAGGAAGAAGGTATCGACTACGATGAGACTTATGCCCCAGTTGCGAGATTAGAATCCATTCGCATGTTATGTGCATTTGCATGTTTTCATAATTTCAAATTATTTCATATGGATGTCAAGAGTGCATTTTTAAATGGTTTTATAAAAGAAGAAGTTTTTGTAGCACAACCTCCAGGTTTCACAGATTTTAAAAACCCTGATATGTTTTCAAGTTGAAGAAAGCTTTATACGGTTTAAAACAAGCCCCTCGTGCTTGGTATGATCGTCTAAGCTCTTTCCTACTTGACAACGGTTTTTCAAAGGCAAGGTTGACACTACACTTTTTATTAAGTCTTTTAATGACAAGCTTCTTTTAATACAAGTCTATGTTGATGACATTATATTTGGATCTACTTATGAATCTCTTTGTCAAGAATTCTCTAAGTGTATGCAGAATGAGTTTGAGGTGAGCATGATGGGAGAGCTGAAATTCTTTCTCGGACTACAAATCAAACAAACTGATAATGGGACATTCATAAATCAAGCCAAGTACACAAAAGATTTGCTAAAGAAGTTTGATCTGGACAATATCAAACCTATTGGCACTCTGATGGCAACTTCAACAAAGCTTGATATTGATGAACAAGGCAAGCCGGTCGACACACGTAAGTATCGAGGTATGATCGGTAGTTTACTTTATTTAACTGCTAGTCGTCCAGATATTATATTTAGTGTTTGCCTGTGTGCACATTTTCAAGCTAATCCAAAGGAATCACATCTGTGCGCAGTTAAGCGTATCTTTAGATACCTTAAGGGCACTTCTTCTGTTGGCTTATGGTATCCCAAAACTAAGTCCTTTGACCTTATTGGTTATTCGGATGCAGATTTTGCTGGATGCAAAGTTGATAAAAAAGTACCAGCAGTACATGTCATTTCTTAGGCAAGGCTTTAGTCTCATGGTTTAGTAAAAAGCAAAATTCTGTAGCCCTATCAACAACAGAGGCTGAGTATATCGTCGCAGGATGTTGTTGTGCTCATATTTTGTGGATGAAATAAACCTTAGAAGACTATGATTTATTTTACACACATATTCCCATTTTCTGTGACAACACGAGCACAATTAATTTGACTAAGAATCCAGTATGTCACTCTCGTACTAAGCATATCGAGATTCGACATCATTTTCTTAGAGATCATCATCAGAATGGAGATATTGACCTTGTGTACATAGACACTGAGAATCAATTAGCTGACATCTTCATAAAACCTCTAGCAGAAGATCGTTTCAATTATTTACGTCGAGAATTAGGAATTTTGGACATCAATAATGTTAATTAATTTTATTTTATGATTATATTTCAATACGCAAAAACTGTGTTAGAAACAAGCCAATAAAGTGTCTGTCTGTCACCACAACTACGGTTGAAGCGAAGCGGTACTTAAGAGTTCTCCGGTGAACCTCCGCCAGCTGGGACAGTACTCCTACAGCTAATCTGAGACAGTCGCTGTGTAACAATATTTAATCTATAAAATAATATTAATTATATTAATTGAAGGTTAAAATTACTAATCTTTGAATTAAATTTTTGAAATGAGTCAATGAAAAAAAAGTGGTCCAAACCAACCCCAGGCGAATTCGGCCAGAATTCGGACCGAATTCGGCCCAAGTTCGATTAGTGGTATCTGGTTATATAACCAGAACCCGAGAGCCTTTCTTCTTCATTGCTTCTCAACACCACCATTACAGCAACAGCAGCCGCGCGAGAGCCCTCAACCCTAGATCTTCACCACTCCGTTTCTCCCAATCTACGTGGTAAAATCCATCCAAATTTTGGATTCGTGTGGAGATCGTTGTTCTCTACAACATACTTGAATCTCGGGAGGTATAACTTCGTATTTTCTCTCCTTTCAATTTCGTGCTAGTTACTTTATTTTTACAATGGCACCTAAGGGATTCAACCCCTTCAAGAGGAAGAAGACGACCAATCCTAGTGAAGAAGGATCATCTTCTAATCCACCCACGGATTCCCTCTTTTCACCAGTTTAATCGAGCGATGGCGCGTTCGATGGGTTTTATTTTCAAACCCTAGATCAAGCCCTTCTATGGTATGGAGACTTCTCTATGAGATCCATTTGTACAGGCGCTCCTATCAAATGGACTGTGTTTCCAGAACACCGCCCTTATTTTGAGGCATTAGGGTTACAATATTTTGTTAAACTTTGTTTTCCAGTAGCAACTAATGCCATTAGACTTTTCTATTGCAATATTATATTAAACACGTTTGACGTAAGTACTCGTGTTGGCGGACTAGATATCAATTTCAATGATGTCCTCTTAGCGGAAATCCATGTTATTCCTAATGAAGGTGAGCCGCTTGTTGATATCACTGAATTTGATTTCCCCGACGGCACGACACTTGCTAGTTTCAAAGCTGAACTCTGTGCACCTGATCGAGTTCGCTCTGGAAAGTTCAAGGCAAACAACTTGAACTTATTTAATTATGAATTGCACCGCATCATCTACTCCACTCTCCTTCCGAAGTCTACTTCAAAGGATGATGTCACATCTCTTGAACTATCTGCTATGTATGACATTCTTAAGGGGATTCTTTTTTCTGCCCCTAAGACTATTATCTAGATGATGGGACGTTGTCGTGCAAGAGATAAAAATCTCTCTTATGCGATGATTCTCCCACGTATCTTCCAGCGTTTTGATATTGATCTGTCAACTTATACTCAAGACCCTGAGCCTAAGTTTCTTAAGCTATCTCGTCGTAGTATGACTGCTGCTGCTCCTCCTATAATTGGTATCAAAGCAGTATGCCATGACCTTTGAAGGCATACACCAGCATATTTCTGATTTGCACGTCTCGATGATGGATAAGGCCCGCGAACGTGAGTTCCGTAATGTCACTCGTTATCAGGCGATAGCAAATTCTATAGCTGATCTCTGATTTGCTCAGACTGGACATTCTGTCGGCTCTATTCCTAGAGATCCAGCCTTCTCTGGTTACCGCTGTTAGGATGAGGCTGTTAATGCCTACTTTCAGCCCGGTAACGCATATGTTTGGTACCGTTCTGACCATGCTCCTCCTCGAGACTATGTTGGTGAGTTTTACACTGGCGCCTCTTCTCACCCTTCTGGCGCTGGTACCTCTGCAGCTGGTCCTTCTGGACATGCAGGTCATGCTGATGATGATGATGATGAGGAGATGTGATGATGATATATTAGCTGATTTTGAGACTTAGCTATTGACTACTGTACACTTGGAAATGCTCCGACATTCCAAGTTTCTAGATTTTATTATCAGTATTTCTTTTGAGGACTTGTACTGGATATTTATTGATGTCTATTGAACATCTTTTTATTTTTATGGGATGCGTAGTTTATCTTTCACATCAGTTTATTTATTTATTTATAGCATCTTTATCTGCTTCTTTATTATAAACTGCCTGAGACAAATACATGCCTGTAATGTCATTATATTTTTTACTGTTTCTACCATCTGTTATGATTATTTTTTTGTGTTTCTACACTGTTTGTTACTTATACATTGATTGCGGGGGAGCTTTCTCTTTTGCAATTATTTTGCTAAGTGACAACGGGGGAGAAAAATAAGGATCTAACATTCTTTTTGAGATCTAACATTCTTTTTGAGATAATACAGGAAATGAACAATTTTACTATTTTTGAGTTTATTCCAAGCTTACATTAGCTTATATGTTATATCATTCATAGTTTGTCAATTATCAAAATGGGAGAGATTGTTGGCCCATTGGTCATATGGTCAAACTGATTTTAATAATTGATCAAACTATGTCTCGATATATGAAGCTAGTCAGGATATCTCGGACTCTTGGACATGATCAAGAACGACTATCTACTCAGTTCAAGACCAAAGTGCTGTTTGCCTGTTCGAGTCTGTATTTCTTTGAGCAATGTATTTTTCATTTTATTTGAGTCTAGGAATACATTGTACACCGAGTCGTACTGGCAACTAGGCTATTCCAAAATGATTTCAAAATATTTTTAAAAATGTCCTTAGTTTTGAAAAACATTTGTATTAACAAAAGCTTCAAAAAGGTTTTCAAAAAGGTTTTCAAAAATCTCCAAAAACTAATTTTAAAACCCTAACCTAACCCTGACAGAACTCGGCCAGAGTTCGGCCAGAGTTCGGCCAGAGTTCGGTTAGTGGCTGTTTTGTTTTGAATTCCTTGGAACTTGGTCCTCCTGCAGTTGCGGATTTGACCGAGATTTTCTCATCGAGTTCTGCCCGAATTCTGCCAGAATTCTGTCTTTGGAACTCCTATAAATAGAGAAGGATTTCGATCTTTTTAACCCACTCATTCACTTTCAGTCTTCTCTCTACTTAAAGCTTTCAGTCTTCTAAAGAGTTTTTCTCGAGCTTTAATTTTCAGATCCCAAGCCAATTACAATCCTCTAGTCGATTTGCCAGTGCGGTGCGGTCTAGAAGTTTCTGAGTGATTGTAATCAGAAGGCTTGATCGAAGAATACCTTTTCACAATTGAAGTTGGACGAGTTCTTCGTATCAAAGCTCGCGTTGTAGAAGTTGCAAGGACTTCGTAAGAAAAATTATGGTTTTGCCAATAGTGGATTCAACTGGTAGCAAGAGTTCTACCGACTGGACTAGTCCTCAACAGAGGGAAACCAGTATACATCTCTGTCTTTGCGTTTGCTTTCTTATCTCTGCCTTTACATTGTTTAGTTGTGATTATTATTCTGTGATCTTGCTGCTAACATTTTTAATTAGCATTATTCCGCTGCCAACTCTATTCACCCCCCTCTAGAGTATTGTGCTTTACGATTTCGTTCCTGCACATTGGAGTCACTGCTATTATTTGTATGACCAGAGCAAGACTAATATATTAATTTTATTTGTCGTAAAGTTGTGATGACATGATAGTAAAATTAATAAGAAAAACCTACTTGAACAAAGTTGAATTTGTATACGTCCACTCTATCGTGACATACTAAATTCATGGTGTTCAAGGTGTTGGTGAATTTCTTATTATTGTTTTGAGAGAATCAATATTTATTTAGTTCACAAAGTTTTTCCCTACATAATTTTTATTTATGTGATTCTCAGGATTTCAAAAATAGGTTCTTTCAGTCCATTTATGGTGATTCTTAAAGAAAACAAACTTACTGGACCAAATTATATTGACTGGAAACGTAATCTAGATATTGTCCTGACTGCTGAGGAGTACAAATATATACTTGTTGAGGAATGCCCACCTAAGCCTGATGCTAACTCTGATGAAGAGGTCAAAAAGGCTTATAAGAAGTGAAAAAAGGCAGATGAGATGGCGCGGTGTTATATTCTGGCATCTATGTCAAATGTACTGCAACATCAGCATCAGGCCATGGCCACAGCTTATGACATGATGCTTAACCTCAGGGTACTCTTTGGACATCAGAGTAGAGCAGCTAGGCAGTTTGCTATAAAGTGTTTGATGAATATAAAAATGGCTGAAGGTACACCAGTAAGGGACCATGTTCTCAAGATGATCGGACATCTGAATGAGATGGAGATCCTTGGAGCTGAAATCGATGGGGAATCCCAAGTTAATATCATTCTCGGGACTCTACCTAAAAGTTTTGGCAATTTTTCCCTTAACTACAACATGAACAAAAGGTTGTATAGTTTGGCAGAACTTGCAAAAGAGCTACAGGATGCTGAATCTCTTTTTAGGCAGAGTGGTCATGTTTTTGTTTCTGAAAAGGCTTCTACTTCTAAGCCAAAAGGCGGTAAGAAGAAGAATAACATTCAGAAACAGGCAAACTCGGCAAAGAAGGGCATGGGACCTCAAGGCGCGGTGAATAAGCCGAAAGACAAATATTTCAAGTGCAAAGGGTCAGGACATTGGAAGACTGACTGTCCACTTCTCAAACAAGGGAATAAAGAAGGTATATCTCATTTACTAGTAGTTGAAACATGTTTAGCTGTGTTATCTACCGACACCTGGTGTGTAGATACAGGAGCCACTAATCATGTCTGTAATACATTGCAGGGGTCCCAGGAAACCAGGCGGCTCAGTAATGGAGAGATATGCTTGTTCATGGGTGACGTTATAAAAGTAGCGGTCGTTGCATTAAGAGATGTTACTTTATCTTTTGGTAGAAATAAGTCTTTGACATTGAGAGATTGTCTGTATGCACCTTCACTTAAAAGGAATTTAATTTATGTTTCTATGTTAGTTAAGGATGGATATTTTGAGGAACATACACCATGTCATATTGGGCTAGCAGAATGGCCCATGTAGCCAGCCGAGAATTGAGTGTGCTAGGCTTCTTCATGAGTACCCGAAGAGGATTAACTCGGGATATGACATGAATGGTTTGACCAATGATGTAATGCTGTGTCTTTTGAACAGCAAACATAAGAGCTAGGCATTATTTTTCGACCGGACTATAACGGTGTTCGACACCAATCATAGTACGACCGGGATAAAAGATGGCCTGTTCATGACCTTCTTTGTTCTTTTGGGCAAGTAAAGCACCCAATGAATGATCCATAGCACGGACATACATTAGGAATGGTATGCCTGAAATTGGTGACACCAAGACTGGTGGGTTCATGAGGTACCGTTTGATGTCGTCGAATGCTCGTTGACATTCTTCAGTCCAAATGAAAGAGACACACTTCTTCGTCAGCTGAGTGAATGGTCTGCAGCGTCCGAACAAATTCGAAATGAATCTCCTGATGTACGTAAGACGACCTTGGAATCCTCGTAGCTCTTTTAGGTTGCGTGGAGGACGCATCTCTTGAATGGCTTTGATCTTTTCGGGATCTACGTGTATACCCTTAGCGGTAATGACGAAGCCGAGAAACTTGCCACTAGAGACACCCAAGAATGACTTGGTGGGATTCATTTTGAGTTGATGTTGGTGCATCAGATTGAAGATAGTTCTCAAGTCTTGGATATGATCTTCCTTCAGACGACTTTTGACAGCGATATCGTCAACATAGCATTCGACTGTCTTACGAAGATGATCTCGAAAGATGGTACTCATGGCTCGTTGGTAAGTTATATCATTGTTTTTGATACCAAATGACGTCACAGTATAGCAGTAAACTCCACGAGGAGTACAGAAAGAAGTATGTTTTTTATCTTCAGGATTCATCCGAATCTGATTGTATCCGGAGAATCCATCCATAAAGGATATTCGCTCGAACCTACAGGTATTGTCAATCATGACGTCCGTGCTAGGGAGAGCAAATTCATTTTTGGACAGGCTTTATTAAGATCTCGAAAGTCGATGCAGACTCGAACTTTGTCGGTTTTCTTCAGAACTGGGACGACATTGGCTACCCAATCAGGATGTTGTTCTTCTCGAATAAAGCCACAAGCGATGAGCTTCTTGACTTCATCATCGATCGCGTCCATCATTTCTGGTTTGAAGTGTCGCTGTTGCTGCTTGACTGGTTTTGCATTGGGCAAAATGTTCAGTTTATGAGTAACAACTTTAGGATCTAAACCTGGCATGTCTTCATAGCTCCAGGCAAAGACATCAATATATTCTTTGATAAGAAGAATCAACTCTTGTTTATCTGCTTCTGGAAGATTCTTGCTGATGAATATTGGACGAGGTGACCCGTTCCCTCCTACATCAATTTGAACTAATTGATCTTCAGTAGGAGGTTCTCGCTGTTCGAATCGGAGTTCCCATTGATTATCCATTCGTTGAGCCCAAGGATCTGTTTCGGGACTTTCTTCAATGTCCTCGTCATAGCCTTCTGGAAGTTCAGCAGAGACTATGTTGTAAGATACGACCAGCCGATGGACTTCACCAACACTGGTATCAGAATCCCATGATCTGGAGTCAGAAGAATTAGAACGTTCTTCATTATCAGAGTCGGAGACTGCTGGAGATAGTACTGGAGGAGAAGCATATCCAAGACCGCTTTTAGTCTTACTGTAGTACATCTCTGATTTTCTTTCTGGAACAGTCGTACGGATAGGAGTTCGTCTACCCTTGCCGTAATTGAGGCCACTCTTGAAGTCATAACCCATCTTTCGGATGATGTCTTTTGATTTTTGACTGTAACGTCGAAATTGGAGATGTCCTGTATCATTACTTTTGCTATCATCCGTATAACTGAATTGTTGTTCCGGTCCTTTACTAAAAAGTATTGGACTCTCGCCTTTCTTTCGAGAAGGAACAATACGATATAAATCTTTTGGGTCTTCAAATGAGACTCTGTTTGAAAAGATTGTACAACTCCCATTGTAAATTATCGAAAGCTATCTAACATATCCAAGTAGCATTTAGTATGATAAATGACATCAGTATACTGGAAAGTAGATGCTTTTTCATTGATCTGTACATTCGTATTTACAGCAGGACCTTTAGCCTTAGCAGGCTTGGTCAGATTGATTACAAGAGAAGGAGAAGAAGAATGTGGAGAAAGATTGGCCTTGTTACGACGGAGGTCAATAACAAGTGGCTCAGAGGAGGTGAGCTCCCTTTTGTCCTTGTGATGAGTTAGATCAACAACAAGTGGCTCAGAAGAAGCGAGCTGCTTTTTGTCCTTGTTACAACGTAAATCGATAACAAGTGGCTCAGAAGAGGTGAGCTCCCTTTTATCATCATCCATCGGTTGTTTCTGGGCTGGCAAGTGAATAGCCAGTGGCTTAGAGGACTGAGGATGAGAGACTCGCCCTTTAACAGGTATGATAATGGTGTCTTTAGGCACTGCTTCTTGCTCTTCTTCAGTATCCAGAGACAACAACACCTTCATGAATTCATCCTTATACATACGAGCATCGTTGCAGTATGCTTCGACGTCTTTAAAAGGATAGAGATCAACAACCTTCTTTTGCACCTCTCTATTGTCATCAACGTATTTAAAACATTGATGGAGAGTCGACAAAACAATGTTATGCTCATGCAGAAATGGTCTTCCCAATAAGGCATTATAAGAACAACCATGATTGTCAATGATGTAGAAGGTCACTTTTGTGCGAAGATTGCCTATTTGGAGTTTTAGACGAATCTTGCCCAAAGGTTCGCTTCTTCCTTGGTTGAATCCAAGAATGGTGGTGATTGTACTGGAGAGACTATGCACTGGGATCTTTAGCGCATCCAACATTGTCTTTGGCATGATGCTGAGAGCAGACCCTGGATCTATAAGAATTCGATCAACTTTCATCGAATCGACATATCCTGTATAGTACAAACGACGGTCGTGCCTGTTGTCCTCCATCAGCATGTCATCTTGTGTGAAAGTTATGTTTGGAATCAATTCCAGAACACTATGACAATGAAGACAAGAAACTGGCTCTGTTGTAGGCTTCTTCAGAAGGGCTAGACAAGTTTCAGCTTGCATAAGAGCCTCACTCAGAGTTTCCCGAGTCTCTTTGGAGAGACGCAAGAGCTCAAAGATTGACAGCCGGGCCGGTGTATTGGCTAATTGAGCCAAAATATCGAAGTTGTAAGGCTTCTCAAGTCCTGTGGAAGATAACTTCTTTAAGGGCTTGTCAAAGCAGACTTGTTGTTTGCCTTTGTCAGTTGTCGGCTTGGGAGGAATGGGTACCACAACCGGTGAGGGTACAGTAGGAATATCTTCAGTAGAAGCAGGCTGCACTGGAGCAGGCTCGGAAGAAGAAGCAGGATTCTCTTAAGTTTCAGGGTAATCCTTCAGATAGGCTTTCCCTGATCTGGTGCCCAATAAGATTTCTTCGTCAATTATGGGGTCAAAAGACACCATGTTACAAGTCTTTGTCTTGCCCTTAGAGCGGTCTTTCTTCTTGGATGAAGAGAGAAACTCGAACTCTGAAGCAAGATCCGGATGAATCCACATAATCTCGCCATTGTCAAGAGACAAGGGAACGAGACCTTCATTTGGTGGAGGAGGGAGATTCTCAATCTCAAGAGTAACTTTGGGGATATGAATGATGCCATGCTGCACCATCTGCGGAGAAAAGTCACCGAACTGAACTGAGACCATATTTGCAGTTACAGTCTTCTCGTCTTGCTGCAGAGTGACAACACCAGTATTGACCAGCTCTTGAATCTTGCCTTTGAGCACGTAGCATGCTCGAGTAGGATGCCCAATGAACCTGTGATAGACACAATATTTGGGATGATCAGTCTTACCGACTTTATCAGGCTTCTTTGGGTCTGGGAGTTAGATCTTGTTGCTTTTGATTAAACAATCAAAGATGCTTGCAATGTCATTCTCGTCAAAAGAATACTCTACTTTAGGACGAGGTTCCCTCGATGGAGGTGCTGAAGGAGTAGAAGTGGACGTAGGAGAAGCTACGTTGACCGCCAGAGATTCTTTATTCTTGTTCAAATTGATGTTTAAAGTTTCTTTTGCTTTGCGGTTGTTCTGGCAGTTGCCACCACCTGATGTCTAGTGTTCATCACGGTCGGGGTTAGACATTTGTACCCCTAGTTGCTTGAATTTGTCAGCGCTAACTTCAGCAGCTTTAGCATTGACAATGAAGGAGGGCCAATCTTGGAACTGAGTAGATCCTGTCCACATACTGATGATAGACAAAGGATTTGCCTTGCAAGTATCAATAGTGACAGCAGCTGGAGTTCCGGGAGGCATCTTCAAGGCTTCTCGGCGGAACCGTTCGATGAAACTCTCAGCGGTTTCATTGTGTTTCTGTTTGATTTTGTTGAGAGCTGACATAGTCATGTCGTTGATCCCCTCATAGAACCGTTCCAGGAAGATTTGTTTGAGCCCTAAGAAGGAGGTGATACAACCATCGGGCAAACTTCTGTACCAGTCGTATGCTACGCCGGCTAAACAACCGACGAACACTCTGGTAAGAAGAGCGTCATTTGGTTGAAGTTGGACAGTCATTACCTCAAAGTGATTGATGAACTGGCTTGGAGAGGTACTGCCATCAAACAGAGAGATTGTTGGAATCTTATACTTAGGAGGAAATAGGACTTCCTTCCATTCAACTAGGTATGGTTGCTTGATCAACAATCTTTGCAAGTTGTCTTTCTCCTTGAAAGCCTCGAACTGAGTGCGTAACAACTTGACAGCTTCAGTGACATCTTCCACTTATGTAGAAGGAGCAGGTGGAGTCTAAGTGTTAGGAGGAGGAACAACATGATAAGTACTACCCCCAGCACCTGACTGACTGGGTGTAGGTTGAACTTGTACAAGGGGTACTTGAGGAGATACTACCCCCAGTCTTGCATTGACAGGTACCGACGATGCTATGATTTCTGGAGTTACAGCAGGTACAGTCGGTGGTGTGGCATATTGTGCCACAATGATAGAATGCATACTGGCGACCATTTCAGCCATGGTCTTCAGCTTGTCTTCTAATGCAGCTATTCGCTGTTCTTGATTTGCCGAAGTTGAAGCATCTGGATCTTCATTGACAACATAAGCTGTCACTTCTCTTGGTACAGTGGAAGATACTGTCTGTTCAGAGCTTTTTTTGTATGCATCATAGTCGGAGAAAGAGTCGTCTCCTGACTGAGAAGGAAGAAAATGACCCGAAGGATCTTGAAGATTCCTTTGACCGATTGAATCTCGGCTTCGGGATCGGGTATGTCGAAATACTCCTTCAGAAGATTCCTGGAGTAAATCTATATACCGTTGACTAGGACGGCGAGGCTTGCCGTGCTTAGAGCATTTTCTACCCCCAGTGTCTCGAGAGGTCATGTTGACAGAAGCATACAACACTTCGTCTTCATCCTCTGACTTAGGTCTAGGGTTTGCAAAGTTCAGACGATCAAAGACAGATCGTTTTGTTGTTTGACAACAACACTGGATTATGACATTATGATTGCAATGATGATCAGATGATTGAACTGGAGGTGTCGAGACATTATCCCGCTTTTTCCTGAGATGTTCTCGGAGATCAAAAAATTGAGGGATCTGTTCTTTGACAATATTCGGAACATGGTTCCGATTTTTCAAATGTTTTGTCCCTTGAGTATACAGGGAAGTGCTCACTTCATTGGCATAGGTGTCGGGGTTCTTGACCCTGGAAACTTGCTTCTGATGATGTTTGGTCTTCGGTATTGGCTGTTTGCGCTTCGCCGAAGTTGGTCTATTGAGATAAGTTCTTAATCTGCAAATTCACCCCCAGGGGTTTCTGTTTGAAACACCAACAAGTTTCCCTATTTCGATCGGGATATCTTGAGAGTCGGGAGATCTTGAAATTCTGCTACCTGGGTAGGCAGAATATCTCTTTGATTAGTACAAGTTCTCTTGATATGAAGGGAAGAAGAACCCTTGTTTGAAGGAGTTCTTGTAATGACTGGAGCCAAGGCACGTTCAGGTTGATCTTCTACGGTAAAAACTGAGGAAGATTGAGAAAAGACCAAAGGGCCTTTTTCTTTGTTTTGGGGAGAAGGGTTAGCTAAAGAGCGTTTCCCTCTATTGTCTTCTAAGTCATGAGACAAAGAAGTTTGAGAAAAGACCAAAGGGACTTTTCCTTTGTTCTGAGGAGGAGGAATAGCCAAAAGACTACCCCCAGTGGATTGTACTAGAGCAGCAGAGTGTTTGAGAGGAGGAACTGAGCCTTTGCCTTTATTGTGAGAAGATGAGAGATTAGCCAAAGGGCTGTCTCTTTTGGATTGTTCAGGCACAGTTTGCACATGGGTTGATGGCGCACTGGCCACTTGCGCATGAGTAACTCTGGCAGAGCGTGTACTGGTTCTGGCCACAGAGATTGTGGTTTGTGCATCAGGAGTTCTTGCCTCAGAGTGTTTAGGATGTACTCTGGTTCCTGAAGTGTTGGTTTGTGCAGGAAGATTGGCAGCCAACTGCGCCATGGGTACATGAGTCTTATACTTTGACAAGGCAGCATAAGAAGTAGCTTGTGTACTGCCCACAGCAGACTGCGCATGAGTAGTTGAGACAGACTGTGCAGCAGTTGAAACAACAGACTGCGCACCAGGCTTAGTGGCAGAATGAATAGACTGCGCAGCAGTCGTGCTGGCAGACTGTGCAATAGTCTGTGAAGAAGACTGCATCACAGATTGTGCAGCAGCCTTGTTGGCTGAACTGCCAGACTGTGCAGCAGTCTTGGGGACCCATACTGGGCGTACTTTGCTCGTGGCAGAAGTTGTTGCAGTGCGGGGAGTGGTCTTGGAGTTGATCATGGCTTCGTAGGCCGTCTGGTTGACCTTCACAACCAGAGTCTTCTGCGTCTTCCCGATAGACGCTATGTCACACTGAGTTGTCACTTCCTCGTCGGAGGAGAAAGTCGTCCGCAGCAGAGTCGCCATTTTGTTTGCAAAAACAAAAGTATGAACTTTATTGATACAAACTTTGTAAAGATTATTCTGGGAAAGGTACAACTATAGGAATCCAATCTAGAAGACGATTGCTTTATCCCTTGGACGATGTGAACTTTGAAGACGATAGCCTCGGAAGTTGAAGTTGAAGGCAAAAGTCTCGGAAGAATGCAGCATCACTTTAGCAAGAACTCCTGAACTCTCTGATATTTCTGAACTTTATGTCTGATCCCTTTGAATGAAGACTTGAAACTCTATTTATAGAGTTCTGGAAATAACTAACTTTTAGTTATTCTGGATGGCGCAAGTTGGATTGCGCATGAATTGGATGGCGCAGCATCAGACTGCGCAGGCAGTTGTTGGATCGTGGGCCAACTGTCTTGGACACATGGCATCTTTTGATTGAAATACGCATGATCGTGCATAGACGGTTGCCACGTAATGAGCAATTGATGGCATGAGTGCCACGTGTACTTTTGTTAGTTATCATGATGGAATGTGCAACATGAGTTGCGCTGACTTCGGATTACGCTGGGCTGGATTGCACAGCAGATAGGCTGGCAGATTGCGCTACATGTACAGCTGTCTACCCGTCTTCGAGCGCTGTGCGGCACAATAAACGAATAGTCTCCTCGTAAAATGCGCTGTTAGTTGTCAGAAGATTTGATTGTGTCAGGTAATGATGACTTTTGCCACGTCAGCCTGCGCAGTTGAGAGGAAGCGCAGTCCAGTATGCACAATCTGAATGATGCACAATCTGATGTCTGCGCAGTTCATTTGAAGGATGCTTTTTTTTGATCTTTATGACTTTGTTGATGGGTGCAACTTGATTTTTAGGACCTACATATAACAAGATAAAAAATACTATAAGTAAATATAAGAGCAAGAAATATCATGTACAAGAATCAAGAGTAAACTATATCTAAGCAAGTGAGCACTAGTTTCAACATGTGATTGACTTGGAAACTTGCACAAGGTTAGGGTTTGGTTAATCATACGTACGGTGTATGATCAACACTCACAAGGAATAAGACATGCACAAGGAGGGTATGATGACATATCTACACTAACACTCTTCGTCCTCGACTGGTATAGTGGATCTAACCATAACACGTTACGACACGAAATTCTATGAGAAGGTAGTAACTATTCTCAAGAATTAGTGTCCATACAAGTACAAGGATACCAAAAGCTTCCACAAGGTACACCAAGATACTTAAGGAATAACATCCCATAATGGGATCCAAAAATACCAATCGATGTAACAATGTGTCAAAAAATCAAGGATATCTACATTAGATACAAGAAACATAAAAAATATCATAAATGAAAAATGATAAAAGAATGTACTCGCCTGAAATTCAGAGTGAAGTATCAAACTGTATCCATAACAGTACCTCGAAGACCTAAATAGTGAATATCATATCAACACTTTGTTTTAAAATGATGAACAAGTTAAACTAGTCAAATTCTAGGTCTTTAGGCCATCTCTAGATTTCTAGGTTAATTCTGGGTCGATACCTTACTAAACTATGTTTTCTAGGTCTATATCTTGAAGATATTAGCTATAGTAAGTCAATTCTACACTTTTAGGCCATGACACATGTGAATAGGGACACTAGATATCATATATTATATATATTCACTTATATATCAATATACCTTAACTCATATCCATTAACTAGTACATTTACCTTTTATCCAAACATTACCTATACCATTACCTTTACCTACCCAACATATACCAATATGCATTACATGATATCAACTTAAACTTGACACAACCTATAGATACTCATATGTATCTTCCCTATACCCATATATCAATAACCCATATTTATACACGTGACACTTACCTATGATACGCACACCCTAACACTCATTGATGCACTAGTTTGTAGTTGTAAACTGCACCTGCTGCTGTTGCATTACAACAGCTGCTGCTTGCTACTTCATTGCAGCTGCTGCTGCAGCTACTGCCTTCTGCTGTTGTTATTCTACTACTATTGTTATTGTTCCTTTTGTTATCTAGTTATTGTTATGCATCCTACTACTGTTGGTATTCCTACTACTACTGCCATGCTTCTATTGCTACTATTCTACTGCTATTGTTGTTTTCTCCCATATTGCTACTATTGTTGTTACTCCTACTGCTACAACGATTGTTATCGCTTCCCTACTGCAACTACAACTGCCATTGCTACTGCTAGTGTTGCTTCTACTGTTATGCTGCTATTTTGCCTCTTTCTACTACTGCTGTTGCTGTCCTATGAAGTCCCCCTAACAATAGTCTCCTATTCACATTGCCACTCCTATCTATACACACAAACATATATATACATATAAGTTTATGTGTACAAATATATTCAAATGTGCATATGTGTACACACACCACCTATATGAATACACAACCCCATGCCCACATACACATAAGTATATAAACACACCTCTATGTAGGATACAACCTAAGTCTAGGATACACACTCTAAACACTCACTATCAACTACAATCACACACACTACTCTGTAGACACATACACACATATCTATATGTATAAATATACACCTCTCAACATATATATCATAAGACATTAATTCAAACACAAATGGTGCATCACCCAAACATCACACTACTCTATGATACTCTTGTGATAAATTTTTAATACTCTACCAAACCATCACCAACTCTCTCCAAAGCTCATGAACAAGTCAAATATCATAATAAAGACTAATAAGAGTCTAATTAATGCAAATTCAAGCTACTTCCATGTGTTGTGTGAAAAGTGACATGTGTATAACAAGTGTCGAAGGAAAAACCCTCAAAAAACTCCATATCATAATGTATCCTGATACGGCATACTCGTATCCAATTGTGGACACGTATCTAGCCACACACAACTAAAATAAGTCTATATATATATATATATATATATATATATATTACCAATGACAAACACTTGGTATACCAATCTCATATTTTTCTTAAATTGGGCATAAAACTCAATATAACATTCATAATATGGGTCCCAAGAGGCCAATTCTTCTTCCTATAGGTATTCATTGTCCATGGATGGGTTCCTAGTTATCAAATTACACAAATAAAATCTAATTAAAAAGAGAATTCAAAATTTTATCTATTGAGAGATGGATTCTCAATGCAAAGTCTAATGGATATGATTTGTACACAAGCTTCTAGCCAAATCCGTCCTTTTCAAGTGCTTCTTACAATCTAAAGCTTCTAGACTCCTCAGATGAAGAGTATGAAAGGAATTGAGAGTAAAATTGAGTAGAATTGATGGAGGGATGGATCAATTTGGGGAATAACAGCAAAATAGGAATGATTGTACATAAATATAGAGGAGAGAGAGGGACTCCTCCCACTATATTGGGTCAGCTACCTCTAACCTCTCTATACTAATGCACAATGTCCAATATGCCCCTAATTAATCGTCATGAAGGGTATTTATTTTGTGGAAAGGTTTTACTCCTAATGAAGGGATTAACTAATCTCTAATTAATAAGAAAATGGCTCAACTGAGCCAAGTATGTCAATCTAATGTTGGGTTCTAGTGTCATGTCGAGTCTACTTGGGTCCACTAAAATGAGTCTAATAAATAGGTAGCCCACTTAACATAATAACTATCACCATAAGTAAATAGATAAATATGCACAATATATAATAATATTAGTTGATAAAATTATCTCTATCTAAAATTATGGTAGTGACAATAATTGAGTAATAACTTACTCTGCCTGCATAAGACATAATTAGCATACGGGCCGTC
>JANAVB010029261.1:0-15164 GCA_029216955.1 Iris pallida | reverse complement strand
TGAAATGTTCGCACTCTGACTTTGCGATTGAAAGCTTTTGAAATTGGACTTGATAAAGTTCGATGTGCTGCTGAGCTAATAACCTTTTCTCGTCGAGCGCCTCCAATTCCTGAAGCCGAAGACGATCTATTTTCTGTAGTAAGCTCGTTAGCAATGGCATTTCTCAATGATGGAATCTAAATTTCTAAGGCAGAACAACTTCACATCCATACTCTAGAGAAAAAGGTGTACAGTCTGTGGGATTACGGACAGTAGTACGATATGCCCATAGACATTCTCCAAGTTTATCACTCCAATTACGTTTGTTGATAGAGACAAACTTTTTGAGGAGTTTGATAATGGCTTTGTTGAATGCTTCAGCCAACCCGTTAGCCGCAGGATTATAGGCCGTAGAGGCGACATTATTGATTCTGTTGTCATCACAGAACCTATTAAACTTATGGCTGATAAATTGTGGCCCATTATCATGGATGATTCGGCGAGGGACAAATCTGTATATCACATATTTGATGAAGTTGATGACACTACTCGTTTTAACTTCAGCCAAAGGTATGGCTTCTGCCCACTTAGAAAAATAATCGGTTATAGCCAAAATGAACCGATGCCCTTTAGATGAAGAAGGATTGATAGGGCCAATTATATCCATGTCCCAAGCTTTAAAAGGCCATGAGGCAGCAGTCGGATGAAGAACTTTCGATGGTTGATGGATGAAATCTGCATAAATTTGACATACGACATTTTCTTGCATAGTCAATAGCATCCGATACCATAGAGGTCCAGTAGTAGACCATACGTCGAATACGTTCATGTAGTTTAGGACCAGGCTGATGTGCTCCACAAACACCATCATGAGCTTCGCATAATATTTGCTTTGCTTCATCACCAGCGAGACATCTCAAGAGTAACCCATCAAAAGTTCTTCGATAGAGAGTTTTAGTAGTATGATTATAGTAGAATCGAAGCGATCAGCGACGGATACTTGTAGCTTCCTTAGGATCTTCTGGCAAGATGTCATGTACTACAAAATCAATAAAAGGTGCTCTCCAGTCCTCGCAAGTGACGTTGACTTCAGTTGGATTGCTGAATTCAATGTTGTGGTTGTTTTCGACACAAAATAGTTCTCTATTAGAGATAACAACCATTTGTTGTCTTTTGACTGGAACTGCCAATACTGCAGCTAGGTTAGCTAAGGCATCAGCTTCTGTATTGCATGTGCGACGTACATGTTCAATAAAAAAACCTTTGAACGAAGAAGCTATTCTGATTGCTGCTTCATGGTATGGTACCAGATCTTGATGTCGGATTTCATATATGCCTCTAACCTGATTAACAATCAGCTTAGAGTCGCCATATACTTCGAGATATTCGATATCCAGTTGTTTGGCTAATTGGAGTCTGATGAGCAAGGATTGTATTCTGCAACATTGTTAGAGCACGAGTCTGTCTAAAGAATAAGCCCTAAGAATAGCTAATCCATCGGGTAAACGAGAACAATTCCTACTCCAGCCACAAGGGTACCTCCAGGTCCAATTCTAGAAGCTCCATCAAATAACAATCTCCAGGTAGGAAATTCTTTTGAGATCATATTTGATTCCAATTTCATCAAAAATTTCATCATAGAGTTTAGATGTCTCAGGGACAGGACGAGCTGCTAAAAAGTCAGCAAGTGCTTGGCCCTTCACAGACTTTTAAGGAACATAAACCATATCATATTGTGCTAGTAATATGGCCCATGTGGCAAGCCTAGAATTGAGTGTACTTGGCTTCTTCATTAAGACTCGAAGAGGATTGACCCGGGATATGACATGAATAGTTTGGCCTATGATGTAACATCTTGTCTTCTGAACAGCAAACATTAACGCTAAGCATTCTTCTCCACCGGACTATAACGATGTTCAGCTCCAATTATCGTTCGACTAAGATAGTAGATGGCTTGTTCATGACCTTCCTTGTTCTTTTGAGCCAGCAAAGCTCCCAACGAATGATCCATTGCCCGGACATACATTAAGAAAGGTATTCCTGAGATCAGTGGTACAAGAACCGGTGGACTCATTAAATACCGCTTTATATCGTCAAATGCTCGTTGACATTCTTCGTCCAAACAAAGATACACCTTTCTTTATTAATTGAGTAAATGGTCTGCAACGTCCAGATAAATTTAAAATAAACCGCCTGATGTATGCAAGTCGACCTTAGAATCCTCGTAGCTCTATTAGGTTGCGTGGAGGACGCATCTCTTGAATGGCTTTGATCTTCTCGGGGTCAACATGTATACCTTTAGAGGTAATGACGAAGCCAAAAATTTACCACTAGAGACACCCAAGAAAGACTTGGTGGGGTTCATTTTGAGTTGATGCTGGCACATTAGATTGAAGATAGTTCTTAAATCTTGAATATGATCTTCCTTGAGATGACTTTGACAGAAATATCGTCAACATAGCATTCGACAGTCTTTCACAGATGATCGCGAAAGATAGTACTCATAGCCCGCTGGTAGGTTGCACCTGCATTCTTCAGACCAAACGGCATGACTGTATAACAGTACACTCCATGAGGAGTACGAAACGAAGTATGTTTCTCATCTTCAGGATTCATCCGGATTTGATTATATCCAGAAAATCCATCCATGAAAGAAATTCGTTCGAATCCACATATATTATGACATCAGTAATTGGGAAAGGGAATTCGTCTTTAGGGCAAGCATCATTGAGATTCCAAAAATCTATGCAAACTCGAACCTTTTTGGTCTTCTTCAGAACTGGTACAACGTTGGCTACCCTGTCAAGATGTTGTTCTTCTCTAATAAAATCGCAAGCTATAAGCTTTTTGACTTCATCATCAATTGCATCCATCATTTCAGGCTTGAATCGTCGTTGTTGTTGTTTGACCGGCTTGGCATTCGGCAAGATATTAAGCTTGTGAGTTGCAATTTAAGAATCTAATCCCGACATATCTTCATAACTCCGGGCGAAGACATCAATATATTCAAGAATAAGGTGAATTAATTCTTGTTTATCATCCTTTGGGAGATTTTTGCTAATGAAGATTGGTCGTGATACGCCCTTCTCTCCAATATCGATATGGACTAGTTGATCCTCGGTAGGTGGTTCTCGTTGTTCAAAAAAAGTTTTCAGTGATTGTCCATCTTTTGCGCCCAACCACTTCAGGAGCTTCTTCAATGTCATCTTCATCATCTTCCGAAAATTCGGCAGACACCATGTTAGAAGATACTATCACCCTATAAACATGACCAATACTGGTATCAGAATCCTATGAAATAGAATCAGAAGAGTTTGATCATTCTTCTTCATCAGATTCAGAAGGTTCTGGAGTTGGGAATGGTGAAGCATAACCTAGTCCCCGTTTCGTTTTACTGTGGTATTGTTGTGATTTTCCTTTTGGAACAGCAATACGAAGAGGAGTTCGCCTCCCTTTACCGTTATTGAGGCCAGTTTTGAAATCATAGCCCATTTTGCGGATGATTACTTTGGATTACGGACTATAGAGGCGTAATTGTAGCCTTCCGGAATCATCTCTATTATCATTATAGAGCATGATTTTTGGTTCCTCTCTTTTGTTGAAGAATATAGATTTTTCATCTTTCTTTCGAGACGGTACTAAGAAGTACGACTCTTGTATTGAATCCAGTGATACCGTAGATACGACTTCTATTGTAAGTGGTTTAAAGCTATCTAGCATATCCAAATAACACTGAGTATAGTAAGAGACATCAGTATACTGCAAAGGCGATACTTTATTGATTTTTACACCATCATTTACAATAGGGACTTTAGCCTTAGCAGGCTTAGTCAGATTGATGACAAGAGGAAGAGAAAAAGAACGAGAAGGAGGATGGGGCTTCTTACGACGAAGATCGATTACAAGCGGCTCAGAAGAGGCGAGCTCCCTTTGTTCTTGACTATCACCCTTAGGCCGCTTCTCATGGGAAGAAAGATAAATAGTCAGTGGTTTGGAAGACTGAGGACAAGAGGTACGTCCTTTGACCGGGATCACCAATGTATCATTCGGCACATTTTTCTATTCTTTATCCGTGTCCATTGCTAGCACCACCATCATGAATTCCTCCTTGTACATACGAGAATCGTTGCAGTATGCTTCAACTCTTTTGAAAGGATTCAGATCTGCAACCTCTTTTTGCATTACCATCCACATATTTGAAACATTGGTGGAGCGTAGAGGGTACAATATTGTGTTCATGGAGGAATGGCCTTTCTAATAAAGCGTTGTATGAGCTATGATTGTCAATAACATAGAAAGTTACCTTTGTACGAAGATTGCTAATTTGAAGTTTTAGGCGTATCTTCCCCAAAGGTTCACTTCTTCCTTGATTGAACCCCAAGATGGTAGTGATAGTTGTAGAAAGGTTATGCACTAGGATCTTCAAAGCATCCAGTAAAGACTTCGACATGATGCTAAGTGTGGACCCTGGGTCAATCAGAATGCGATCGACTTTCATGGTGTCCACATACCCCATAAATAGAGAGGACGATCATGACGATTATCTTCTAATAACATGTCATCTTGTGTAAAAGTAATATTGGGCATTAGTTCGAATACATTATGACAATGTTCACAGCTGACTGGCTCCTTTTCAGGCTTCTTAAGAAGAGTAAGATAAGCGTCATCCTGCATCAAGGTTAACGTCTCTTGAGTTTCTTTTGAAAGACGTAACAGTTCAAATATTGACAATCTTGCTGGAGTATTGGCCAATTGAGCCAATATGTCAAAATTGTATGGCTTTTCGAATCCAAGTGATGAGGACTTTTTTTATGCTTTGTCAAAGCGAATAGGTTGTTTTTCCTTGTCTGCTATTGTTGGTTTAGGAAAAGATGGTTCAACTACCGGCAGGGATGCAGATGGTATATTCTTGCCATGAGAAGATGATGTAGGAGCATCATCAGGAGATGGAGCAGGATTCTCTTGAATTTTGGGATATTCCCGAAGATAGGGTTTTCCAGATCTAGTGCCCATTAGAATTTCTTCTTCTGTTACTGGTTCAAAGGATACCATGTTGCAATTTTTAGATTTGGACTTGGTTTGCTTCTTTTTCTTAGAAGAGGAAGGCGTTTCAAACTCTGCTACCAGATCTGGTTAAATCCACACAATCTCTCCTCTGTCAGTCGACAGTGGAATAAGAGAGGAGGTAGGAGATTTACGATCTCAAGAGTAGTCCTTGGAATGGGGACAACACCATCTTGTACAAGTTGTGGTAGAAAATCACCAAATTGTAGAGAAACCACATTAGCAGTCACCGTTTTCTCGTCCTGCTGAAGAGTAATTGCTCCAGAATTGACCAACTCCTGGATTTTGCCTTTGAGCACGTAACATGCTCTGGTGGGATGCCCTATAAATCTGTGATAAACACAGTATTTAGGGTGATCAGTTTTACCCACTTCTTCTGGCCGTTTTGCCTCTGGAAGTTGAAGCTTATTACTTTTGATCAAGCAATTGAAGATGCTCAAAGTATCACCTTCATCGAAAGAATACTCTTCCTTTGGACGAGTTGTCTTCTGTGGCGGTGCTGATGGAGTGGGTGCCGTCTGAGTGACGTTGACAGCCAAAAACTCCTTGCCCTTGAGATTGATGGCCAGTGTTTCTTTACTCTTACGGTTATTCTAGCAATTATTACCCCCGGGTATGTTTATCTTGGTTAGGATGAGTCATCTGAACTCCTAACTGTTTGAACTTTTCGGCACTAACCTCCGCCGCCTTTGTATTTACATTAAAAGAATGCCAATCCTAAAATTGTGTAGATCTTGGCCACATACTGATAATAGGCAACAAGTTTGATTTGCAAGTGTCTATTGTTACAGCAGATGGAGTTCCTAAAGGCATTTTGAGTGCCTCTTGGCAGAATTTTTCATTAAAACTCTTCGTGGATTCATTGTGCCTCTGTTTAATCTTAATGAAGGCAGACATCGTCATATCGTTGACTCCCTCGTAAAACTGTTCTAAGAATATTTGCTTGAAACTAGCAAAAGAAGTGATGCAGCCATCAGGCAAGCTATGATACCAGTCATATGCTGCACCGGCTAATCAACCGACAAAAAATCTCGTAAGGAGAGCATCATTTGGATGTAATTGATCAGTCATTACCTCAAAATAATTGATGTACTAACTTGGAGAGGTACTGCCATGGCAGGAAGCTTGTATTTAGGAGGGAATGAAACTTCCTTCCATTCTGTAGGATAATGTTGCTTTATGCCCAGTCTTTATAGGCCATCCTTCTGCTTGAAGGCCTCAAACTGAGTGTGTAATAGTTTTACAGCTTCATTAGCATCCCCTGATGTTTGGGAATTGATGGGTTGGTTAGAAGTATTATGAAGAGGAACAGCGTGGTAATTACCACCCCAGTACCAGACTGACTGGAATTAGCTTGAATTGGCACAGAAGTAACCTGAGGGGTTGGTCCCCCCAGATTAACAGGTACAGAATATGCTATAAGCTCAGGATTTATAGCAGGTTTATAATCGGTGGCACTGTATGTTGAGCCACGATTATAGTGTGCATGCTAGCAACCATTTCTGCCATGGTCTTCAATTTTTCCTCTAATACAATAATTTGTTGCTCTTGACTAGTTGAAGTAGAGGCATCTTGATCTTCCGTAATGGTGTATGCCATCACTTCTCTTGTTGCTAGATAGTTTGTTCAGAACTTTCACTATCTGTATCAAACTCTGAAAAAAAGTCCTCTCCTACATGAGTGATGGGGAGATCTTCTTGATTAAAGACACCATGGTTCAAATGTCGATTTCTTGATCTAGTGTATTGAAAGACACCTTCACTAGATGTATGAATCCGATCTAAGTATTGCTGACTGGGATTACGGGATACATTACGTTTTGGATGTTTCCCACCCCAGTGCCTTGAGAAGTCATGTTGACAGAAGCATATAATAGCACTTCTTCGTCTTCTATTATATATTCAGGAGTTGGAGCATAGTTCAGACGATCGAAGACAGATCGTCGAGCCGATTGGCAACAACAGTTGATGATGACTTCATGAAGGCAGTGGCGATCTGAAGCGTGATTTGGAGGTGAGGGAGACATCCCTGTAATCTTCCGTCTTTGTGTAATACGTTGCCAGAGATCAGTTACAACTACAGGACGAAAAAAAGTCAGAGGAACATATTCCTTAATGATGTTAGGAACATGTCTCCTATTCTTCAGATATTTTGTTCCCTGAGTGTACAAAGATGTACTCAACTCATTAGCATAAGTGGTTGGGTCCTTCTCTTCAAACTTTGGCTTCTGGTATAGGTTGGCCTTTGGCATAGGGTTCTTACGTTTCACCAAAGTTGATACTAGTTGACGCCTATTGAGATAAGCACGTAAATCAGAAAATTCTGATCCAGGTGTCTCTGTTTGTGATACCTTCAATTTTTCTTGCTTAGATCTTAAAATTTGTAAGGTTGGAAGGTCTTGACCAGACCCCATAGGGGTAGGTAAGATACCTCTTTGATCAGTATTCTTTGCGATATCAGAGATCCGAAGACCTCTGTTTAAAGGAATAGAATCTGATGTGTCTTCCTCTGAGTCATAGACCAGGGAAGTTTGAGTAAAGACCAAAGGGTGCTTTCCTTTATTTTGTAGAGGGTTAGCTAAGAAGCGTTCCCCTTTGTTCTGTTGTGAGACCATTTTAGGCACAGATTACACCCATTGAGGAAATGTCAAAGGACTCTTCCCTTTGTTCTGTCTAGTATTGGTACTAGAACATTGATTCTCCAAGTTCAGAACTTGAGAATTAGAAGAGGGAATAGCCAAAAGACTAGTTCCTTTGGGTTGCGCCAAAGCAGCAGACTACGCCTGAGTTACTGATTACTTGGGTTACGCCATAGTCCTACGGGCTACTGGTTGTACCCTAGTAATATAGGCTACTGGTGGCGCCTTGGCAGCAACATGGGTAGTAGACTGCACGCGGGCAGCAAGAAAAGTGGATTGTGCCCTGGCAGCAGAAGCAGGCTGTGCCGGAGCCACTAAGGCGGATTGCGCCTTGGCCACTGAGCACTCAAGTTGCGCCTGGGCAACAGCAACTGCAGGAGATTTAGGAGTCCATACAGTCCTGTTCTTGGTGATAGCCACAATGCGCTTGTTGCTCTTGGCGTTGATCATATTCTCGTAGGCTGTCTGGTTGACTTAAACAGCCAGAGTCTTCTGCGTCTTGCCGATCATTGCAGTGTCACATTGAGTTGTCACCTTCTCGTCGGAGGAGAAAGTCGTCCCCAGCAGAGTCGTCATTTTGTTTGCAAAAACAAAAAGTTTATTCCAAACTTGTAAAAGAATAGTATAAAGTACACTGAATTCTGAGAAAGTACAACTGTAGGAATCTGATCAGAAGACGATCACTCTATCCCTTGGACTATGTGAACTTGAAGACTGTAGCCTCTGGAGAATACAGCAGCAATTTTGCAAGAGTTCTTGATCTCTGTGTGTATGTATATGTTGCTTTCACAATGATTGGAAACTCTATTTATATAGATAAGAAAATAACTATTTTAGCAATTATTCTGATGTGCGTAAAGCTGGATTACACCATACTGGGTTGTGCCAACCTCCTGTTGCGCCAACTTTCATTCTGTTATAAGTCGTGTACTAACTGTATTTAGACGCGTGGCATCATGTGATTGAGATACACGTGGTCGTGTACAGGATAGTAGACTCGTCTTAAGAGATTAGTGGCATGCGCGCCACGTCAACCTGCTTTAGAAATGAAAATTATCTCAACTTTATCAGGTTGTGCGAGCTTCAGTCAATGAGTAAAACTGCGCCTGATTGAGCCGCGCCTAGACACATGGCAGCTTTTGAGCAGAAGTCATTCAGATTGTGCCTAGGCGCAACTAAGGATTGTCTGGATTGTGCCTAGGCGCAACTTACAAAGTGTACAGGACTGCTGTCAACCAACTCCCCTCGAGCGGCACAATTCACAGGATTCGAAGAGATTTTCTCGTTCACGGTGGTGTCAGTTGTCAGTATTGTCAGGTAATGATGGCTATTAAATGTCAGACGCCACGTAGATTTTGGCACAATAAGACTGGGTGCAGACTGAAATATGGCGCAACCTATTCAGCAGCATAGTTTATTCTCTGGGCTTCATATCAGTGGCACAACCTGATTTTTGGGGTGCAACTTGATCACTGGTTAGTAGATTCATGGCGCAACTTAATTTTTGGTCCCTACATTCATATGTAAACTGAGAATGTTAAATCAAATGCCATGTTAATATTACACCCTCACTATATATTGTTACACTCTCATTGCTACATACACACATTGTAAATTTGAGATTTCACTCTCGACCTTGGCACCTTCACACATATATGTTCACACACACCTTGCCATATACACCTACAGTACACCTACATGTTGCCTCTGTACATAAGACTGAATACTCTAATTGATACACACTTTATATTGTTGACTTGAACACAATTGAACAACACACAACACTATGCAATTATATACACCCACACCACATTGTATGCTATGTATGCTTTGAACACATAACCTACTGTCCACTACAATATTTGACACACACACTCACCCCCTATTTATACATACCATGTTATGTCCCTTGCTTGTGTACTAGGCACAAGCCTATATGAATGCCTATATATATATATATATATATATATATATATATATATATATATATATATATATATATATATATATATATATATTGTATATGTATATGTATATGTATATGTATATATTTTTTAATTTTTGTGTGTGATTACTTGTTTTGGCTTTTTTATTGTGTTTGAGTGCTAGCCTAGGCTTGGTTAGGCTTAGTGAGACTTGTTGGACTAGGCTTGGACCTAGTATGGCTTAGTTGACGTAAATTGACTAGTGTAGTCGACTAGAGTTGACCAAGAGTTTACTTTAGTCTAGAATGACCTAGAATTCATATAGAATGCATTATAATCTTCAGTATTACCTTTCTGGAAATTTTGTGACCTGTGTTGCTCTAAATAGGACTCATCTACTCTGTTTGGACATCTATACTCATCGGATACTCAGGATATCAGGCGAGTATATTCTCTGACCGTTTATACTTGTTAGGATTTATATTTATGCTCTAGATTACTTTACTTGATGCTGTCACGTTGTTAACACGGATTGGTACTATACGGATCCCTTCATGAGATGTTATCCCCCTCGGGAGCATCGGGATACATCATGTCATGTGCTTTTCACGTACATCATGTATTCATATGCTTTCATCATTCATGTGCACTCTTGTGATTCATGTACTCTCATGTTCACAGAGCCCCTTATGTATACTTCATATGCACCCATTTATGGGCTCCCATGTGAAATCATCTACAATAACATAACTTATATGGATCCTTGTGTATTGATTGGGGTACGGGAGAGTATAAATGGTCATGTGAACATTTCCAAAATAGTGTAATCATGTGCAAACTCTTTAGTATAATCATGTGTAAATTCAAGTCGTTCATATGTCTATCTTGTATACTACATCAATAGCCACTGATAGTTCTTTACTTATAGTAGATATTTCCTTACAGTTATCTCTTTTACTTTATGTATATTGTTCAGCGTTCATGTATCTTACTTTGTAGCATGCTTATATTTCCTGTCATGATATGAACTGCGTGAGATGTATTTTGCTCGTTCCTGTCCTGACTGGACCAGTTGAAATATTACAGATGACATTGAGGAGTTATGTCCTACGTACTACGGAGCAGGCCTAGATGATACCTGTGAGCTGGACTCCCAGGAGGACCCAGTCCTTGCAGAGGACATTACCCCAGTAGTCTAGACTAGATAGCTAGACTAGTTATCTTACTTTATTGTCTTGTCTTATTTTGGATACATTATGTATTTATTTGGGATATTGTTATTCTGGATGTTGGGGAGATGTTATCTTAGACACTTAGACTTCTTCTCCTGTTGTATTTCATTTGGTGACTTTCATATATATCTATCTATCTTATCGTACTTCTACCTTAGCTATGATTGAGTTGTACATTTCTGTATTGTCCTCCGTTCGGAGAGTATACATTATACAGGTACCTTATAATTGTTAGATATATGTGACGTAGGACAGCGTTCTACCGTCGACACTACGGCATAGGCTAGACGTACCCACTTCTCGTGCCTCTACACTGGGTGCGGGTCATGACTATATATATATATATATATATATATATATATATATATATATATATATATATATATATATATATATATATACTGTTAATATCGATATCTATTTAATACTTAACATTAATAAAATAGTAAAAGTAATTAATAATAGTAATAAAGTTGTTTTTCCCCAAAAACAAATAACAACAAAGATTTTTGCTCTGTGTAAACTCAAAAGAAAAGAGGGAGAGAGAAAGGAAGTTACTGAAGAGGAGAGAAAATCGAATGAAAGAAAAGCATTCGAGAGAGAGAGAATGATCAGGACGGAGAGAGAAAGCTCTTCTCTCCCATTGAAGGAAAGGAAACGGACATCAAAGGAAAGACCAGACGGGGAGCTCAAGAGGTACGGGTGTCACGACCCACACCCGGTTTAGGGGCACGACTACGTGGGTACGTCCAGCCTACGCCGCAGTGTCGACGATAGAACGCTGTTCTACGTCACAACCACACAATATAATATACTCTCCAAACGGAGGACAATCTCAGAAGATACAACTCAATCACATAAACTAGAGGTAGATAAATGGCACGATAAGATAGATATAAAATCCACAGAATGAGATACAACCAGAAATGAAATAAGTCAAAGTGTTATCAACACTACTACATAACATCTGTAAGATACAAACTTAAGACAACACAATAAGTAAGATAAAGCCCTAGTCTAGTCTGGGAACTAGGGTAGTCTCCTCAGTGCAAGCTGGATCCTTCTGAGGGTCCAAGTCATTGGTGTCGTCTACGTCAGCTCCATAGGGTAGTGCCAAGGTCCTCCAATTTATTTGTAATATTTTGTCAACGGGTCCCATCAGGACAGGAACGAGCACATATCTCTAAAATAGTTCCAAAATATGGCAAAAAATATAGAACAAACAGTAGAATAAAATACATAAACTGTAAAGAAATGTACATAAAGAATATGAAATACATGAAACTCCGTAGAGAGGAATGTAGATAAACAGTTAAAATAGACAAATATGAGTACATGAATGTTTTATAGAAAAATAAGAACTGTAAGTGAAATATAAGTGATTTAGAGCACGAGATGGTTATGTAACCGGCTTGATTTGTACATGCCTAAGTTACAGAGTTTGTACACGAGTATACTAAAAATAATGATCACATAACCACTTCTAAACCCCCGTCTCCAATCAATACACAAGGATCCGATCGTGTTATGTTACGTACACGATGAATTGTTTGTGCAAGAAGATCATGTGAGCACACGAGAGTACATGAGAGCACACGTAGTACATGAGAGCACACGATTTGTACATGAATAACATGAATACAAGGAATACACAATGCACACGGTAAAATAAACGCACATAAAATACCCGATGTATCCGCTGAGGGGATAACATTGCACGACAAGATCCATATAGTACCAATCCGTGATAACGACGTTTAAGCATCAAGTTAGTCTAAAGCAGGCAATATAGGTACTATCATGAACGAAAATGAATAGAGAATGTACTCGCCATATGACATGAACAATTGATATATAGAGATGTCCAAACTGGAATCACAGAGTCCTATTTAAAGTAATACAGGTTATAAAGAGTTCAATATATAATAATTGAAATGTACAATGCAATCTACATGATTTTAGGTCATTTTAGGTTATATGAGTCTCTACCTATTTAAAGTAATACAAGTTATAAAGAGTTAAAATAGCTATTTCTAGGTTATATGAGTCTATACCTTGTCATACCAGGGCATTCTAATCTATACTAAGCAATACTCTATGTATCTACTCGCATATTGTATAAGTATAAGCTATACAAGGTATTGCCCTCTAATTTCTACCTGACCTAGGTGAAACTCTTACCTTAGCATCCAAGTACCTATGTACTATGTGAGAGATACCAAATTCTTAGATTTACCTATATCTTTCTATAGACCTACCGTATATCCTAACATTGACACTAGACTTGGATACTGACAAAGGGTAATACCCTTCCTACCTACTCATGATTTAACTTAAGTCCCATGTTACCCCTACTGCTCCCTATATATAATACATATATGACATACACAGTATCATATTCATATATGTATGTATACTTAGACACACACTCCTCTCACTAGTTCCAAAGAGCCACACCTGAGTATACAACATACACTCACCCACACTCTCTCTAAATTCATGATACTCTATTTGGTGATGTCCTGCTCCCCCTCCTCTCACTACTACTTGGCTGCCCAAATTGGTCTAGCCCAAAAGACTGAACACCCCCCTTGTTAATCTGAACACATGGCCTACGAAATCATTCCATGTTCTATGACACCAAGACCCAAATTCTCGTGGCCCCCAATCCAGTCCGGTCAAGACTGGATTGAGCTCTCTCTACTGTATCAGTCTACCACAATCCATATTCCTCATACCTGTGGCAGTATATGAACAAGCTTATGCATGGGACAATTCATATATGCCCTGCTATCTATTCCTATCCCTCACTAACAAAATACTAATATACTAACATATTAATACTAACATCCACCAATCTGTGATACTCTCTAACACTCACTAGAGGCTAACAATATTTTTTCTGATACAAACAAACCAAGACACTAGCATATGCATTCCTATTTCTAAATTAATCCTTAACTGTAACTAAATCCTAATCTCTAGAACCCCATACACTCACTCATTAAAAATCACTAAACACATATCCTCTTTATACCCAAGGCCAAAGTGATGGCCAAATGCCAAAATAACAGCCTAAACCCTGCACACAGCAGGGCCAATGCTCTGTGCATTCCTAGAGCATGTTGTTGTGGCTTGTCTTCCCCTCTCCCGCTAATGTCTGAACCAACCCTTACCTTATATATATAACTATATAAACAAAAACCTTATTATATATATATCACACTATATATATATATATATATATATATATATATATATATATATATATATATATATATATATATAAATATAAATATACATATATATATATATATATATATATATATATATAAAAAAAAATATATATATATATATATATATATATATATATTTTTATATATATATATATATATATATATATATATATATATATATATATATATATATATATATATATATATATATATATATATATATATATATACTCACATATATACTAAATACCCGACCATATATATTACATATGTGTACATATACATATACATTCACACATATATAACATATATATATATGTATATATCAGATTTCTGAACTAAATCCACACATATACCAATTTCACATCAAACCCAATCTCATATATATATATATATATATATATATATATATATATATATATATATATATATATATATATATATATAATATATATATATATATATATATATATATATATATATAAATATATATATAATATATATATTTTTTATATATATACATACAAACTGGTAACATGAAATCCTAATTGGAACAACATGTGAACTCAAACTCCAATCAATACCAGGTAGCAGTAACAGATATCAACTCCTAGAATTCAAAAAACTATATGAATGTATCAACCTACACAACACCATTCGAAACCCAAACATAACAAACCCAAAAGATCAACCTATAGCAGGGGGTGATACTGTGCTGTGAGTGTGTGTCAGCATGTGATGGTGATGAGTGCGTCCACAAATTCGTGTCCAAGTGTCCAAAATAGTGTCGAACAGGGGGGTATCAGAAACTAGACACATACATAGCCTCGTGCATATGTGTCGAGAGCTCTAGGACACAGCTTGTCCAAGCTCTAGTCTCGTGGTCGTGTCCTAGGGTAGATTAGGTCTAGGGCTAGATGTCAGTGTCACTGTATTAAGTCCACGAAGTGTCATGTCCATGATACGAACCTATATAAGAGGGGGTTTCTCACGCGTGCGTGTCAGTGCGTGACCACTGCGAGGAAGATCTCCTCGAATACTCTACTATTTCCTTCCAAATTTTGTTTGTATCGTGTCAACCAGTGCCCCT
>JANAVB010029260.1:0-29355 GCA_029216955.1 Iris pallida | reverse complement strand
AGTGCTCACGACCCAGGCAAGTACACTTGCCAAACTACAGTATTTACATACTTTCCTATATTTTCAGTGTTTTTTGCTTTGTTACATATCTCTCTTGTTTCCCTCGTGATTCTTTCTAGTTACACGTGCACGTAGATTCTAATTTTTCTTTCTATACTACTTGTTCTATCTTTCCTATCTTGTTCATGTCTAGTGATAGTATTGATATGCCTGTGCCATGTTTTCCCTGACCTGTTTGACCTGTACTTGACTTGGACATGACTGGATAGGCTTAACTTCCTAGTACCTTAGGAGAGGATGTTTTATTAGCCGTGGCTATCCTCTATTGTAGTGCCTCCCCGGCTACGATAGAGAACCTATTATAGGACTGTTAGTGCCTCTCCGGGCTACGGTTTTAGCCACGATTAATATTACATTCTCATGACATGTCACCATATGTAGAGTTCCTTTATGTGTTATCATTTCCTCTACTTGTTTTCCTATTTCTCTTGCATGTTATTTACTGTACGTTGGCATGTATATATGTGTCTTGCTAGTCCTCTGAGGACCTGGTGATCTCTCCAGGTATTAGATGAAGGTATGGTACATCGATGGAGGATGATTGCTACACCGAGACTGCAGGTATATTTAGTTGATGTTTTATCTTTCTCTTTCGTGATTAGATTTTGTTCTATATTTGATTCTTGCTACATTATAGCCTAGTCTTGTACAAGCTTCTATTTTCCTCTAGCTTGTTCATGATAAATGTGTTATTGGGGATCCACTCTAACATATTTATCTATTCTAGAATCACTGTATTATGGTCTGATCAGCCTTACTGCACTTGATTCGTTATTGTTACCGATATTTAGTAGATTGAGATATAGTTGGTCTAGAATAACCAAACAGCTTATACGTATTCGAGCCGGGCTGGAGTCCTCTTGTTGCGTAGCTGGCATGTATACGTATCCTAGTCCTACATATTTTGGGACTGGGTCGTTACATATTTTGTGTGGGCCCATGCAGGTCGAGTTAGCCGTTTCGGTTATGTTACTGTACCGAGCGGGCCTGCGACCTGATTAAAACCTCAGGAATCTCAATCCACAACTGCCTTGACAATTCTTTTAGAAATTTCTCTACCGCCCTTGAACTTGTATTTGCTCTCGATTACTCTTCCTTTGCTTTCTCATATCATTGCTTCTCGTCTCTTCCTATTTCGGAGTGACGAATAATCGTGCTATATAGGATTTATCAGAAATTCTTAAGTTATAGTGTAAGTTAGTCTACTTATTGTATTATGATTGCTTGATAGATAATGGGGATTAGAGATGACATATGCCATAGGGCATTATGTGTTTGATGAGGTAGTTTAACCAAAGGTGGGTAGACGTCCTCAGTATAGAAATAAATATATGATCATGCTAGGTTATGCTCTTATGGTAGTCACTAGATCAAGAATAGAGTGATAGTTTTAGTATAGAGACTGACCCTCTAAAAGAAGAACCTAAGCATAGCCTAACATAACCCATTACATTATGCCATCACTTGTAAATTTAGAATGAGACAGATTGGTAGGTATCACTTAGCTTGGTGGTCAGGTGGAAAGAGACTTATATAGTTGTGGTAATAATATGGTTAGGAGGACAAGCCTTCAATAATTTGCAAGTCCGCCAAAACCAAGAAGAGCGAGTAAGGATAACCACCTATAGTTTTACGATATAGATATTGAAAAATCAAATTGGTTAGGATTGATTATTACTTGAGTTATTTGGAGAGACCGTAGTGACCTAGCGTATCTCTTAAACTATTCCTAGTTACACTAGCGCGGTTTTTCGTTACTAAGGGTCCTTATTTTAATTTCGAGGACGAAATTCTTTTAAGGGGGTAGATTGTGAGGACCCTAATTTTTGGGAATTATTTTTTATTTTATTTTATAGTATTTCTAATTATTAGGTTATATTGTATATTTAATTAGGATTTTTATGTACTTTTTGTGTCTTTGATTGTTGGAGCAAGACATGTCCATCTCTCGAAATGTCCTTTATGAGTTTTGTAGTAGACAGGATGACCTTCAATTTGATATATCATGTCCCATCCGAATTTGTCCCCTAGCATCCTTTTGACTTCGCGCTAACTTCGAGTCAAATTTAGGCAATTAGATTATTACCATAATTCCATACCTAGCTTCCTATGTGAGTTCGGAACTCGATATAGATCAAAACATTTGACCCAATATATGGTTTTGACCCATTTTCAGTCTACGACACACATGCTAAGGGTGTGCCACTCAATCGAGTTTCTATGGTTATTAATTGCGAATGGCAAGAGACTCATTAGTTGACTTTTCGAGTTCGACTTGACTAGAAAATATATTTGGACCCTAACCTAGCCAACCCCACTTATAGAGCCATGATAGGTTGCCATGGCTTAGTATAATTATTTGAAATTTATTTTGGGATGTTATACATCCAAATAGATTTATATACAATTTTGAATATATATATATAGATTATATTTATAAGATCCTAATATTTTATATAGATATGGCCTTAGTCATGGTTATGTTCTAAGATGCATAGCGACTAGGAATTTTGGTACGGTTAGTGTAGTTGTGTGCTTTGACTAGTATATATCCTTGCTAGGGAAAGCCCGGCCATAGCTATGTCCCAAGTAGGAAAACCAGGTAAAATTGTGACTTAACCCCCGCCGATGATTTATTATTAGATTATTGACTTTCTAGGAGACCCGGTTGTACCAATTTAGTCCCGACTTGACCCGAACCAAATCCAAATCTAAATAGACATGTAGTACTCTCAAATACCTTCATGTTGATATATATTTTGTATATATATTATTAATATTAATATGTTTTCAATTTTGGAAAGTTTTAATTTATAGGAAGTGTCTACGTGTAATCCTAGTGTAATCCTTATTGGCATTAGTTATATTTGACCCAAAGTCCAACCCAAACCTATGTATGCATGTTGGGCATTAATATATTAATAACCATATATATTTAATATTTATTCAGATTTAGATTGCATTTATATTTAGAAATCTAACTAGTTCCATATTAGGAAACCTCCATGCAAATCTTCTTTGTATTTTAATTAAATCTAAATTTAATATTTAAAACTTATATGCTTCTTATCTATAGCAGCACATAGATTTTAAATTAAGCCCCCTTCAATAATGACCATTGATATAATATTTAAACAAATTATATTCCAAATTTAGCCTTATTGATAATCTACTACTATCCAAATTATCTTATTCTAACATGTCCAATCTAATCATACTTAAATTAAATAATACATATATATCTTAATTATATATATATGAATATATGAGTATCTCATAATTCTTATATTAAAAATCATGCACACCTTCTCTTTTTCGTCCAAAAATATTCTCCAAATTGCTAGAAAAGTCGGCCACGTTTTTTACCCGACAAAGCAACTTAGAAGGGCCATATCTCCTAGCTCGGACTCGAAACGCATCCATTTTTTTTGTTGGAAGCGTATCGAGGTAAGCTTTTGAAAATATATTTTAATAGAAAAAATTGTTCTATACATTTTGTAAAAAAATTTGAGTATTAGATTCCCAAAAAACAAACATGTTTCAATATTTTTGCGATTCCTGGAGATTCCGAAACGAAAATACGATCCATTTAGTTTTTTGGAAAGCTGGTACGAAGATCTATACCATCACCAAACTAAATAAATCTAATAGGTACAATATTATTATAATTAAATAATAGACTATTTTTAGCATCCGGAGACGTTTGTTTGGATCTTAGTTCCTCGGCAGCCGTTGTTCCACCTACTTTTCGTCTGATCTTCGTCACCACAGTGCTCACGACCCAGGCAAGTACACCTTGCCAAATCTATAGTATTTACATGCTTTCCTATATTTTCAGTGTTTCTTGCTTTGTTACATATCTCTCTTGTTTCCCCTCGTAATTCTTTCTAGTTACACGTGCACGTAGATTCTGATTTTTTTTCTATACTACTTGTTCTATCTTTCCTCTTGTTCATGTCTAGTGATAGTATTGATATGCCTGTGCCATATTTTCCCTGACCTGTTTGACCTGTACTTGACTTGGACATGACTGGATAGGCTTAACTACCTAGTGCCTTAGGAGAGAATGTTTAATTAGCCGTGGCTATCCTCTATTGTTAGTGCCTCCCGGGCTACGATAGAGAACCTATTATAGGACTGTTAGTTCCTCTCCGGGCTACGATTTTAGCCACGATTAATATTACATTCTCATGACATTTCACATTATGTAGAGTTCCTTTATGTGTTATCATTTCCTCTACTTGTTTTTCTATTTCTCTTGCATGTTATTTACTGTACAGTTGGCATGTATATTATGTGTCTTGCTAGTCCTCTGAGGACCTGGTGATCTCTCCAGGTATTAGATAAAGGTATGTACACCTATGGAGGATGATTGCTACACGAGACTGCAGGTATATTAGTTGTGTTTATCTTTCTCTTCCGTGATTAGATTTTGTTCTATATTTGATTCTTGCTACATTATAGCCTATTCTTGTACAAGCTTCTATTTTTCTCTAGCTTGTTCATGAAAATGTGTTATTGGGGATCCACTCTAATATATTATCTATTCTAGAATCAGTGTATTATGGTCTGATCAACCTTACTGCACTTGATTCGTTATTGTTACCGATATTTAGTGGATTGAGATATAGTTGGTCTAGAATAACCAGAGCTATACGTATTCGAGCCGGACTGGAGTCCTCTCGTTGCGTAGCTGGCATGTATACGTATCCTAGTCCTACGTATTTTGGGACTGGGGTGTTACATTTTTTTGTGGTGGCCCATGCAGGTCGAGTTAGCCGTTTCGGTTACGTTACTGTACCGAGGGTTGGACCTGATTAAAACCTCAGAATCTCAATACACAACTGCCTTGACAATTCTTTTGGAAATTTCTCTACCCCCCTTGAACTTCGTATTTGCTCTCGATTACTCTTCCTTTGCTTTCTCGTATCATTGCTTCTCGTCTCTTCCTATTTTGGAGTGACGAATAATCGTGCTATATAGGATTTATCAGAAATTCTTAAGTTATAGTGTAAGTTAGTCTACTTATTGTATTAGATTTGCTTTAGATAATGGGATTAGAGATGACATATGCCATAGGGCATCATGTGTTTGATTGAGGTAGTTTAACCAAAGGTGGGTAGACGTCCTCAGTATAGAAATAAATATATGATCATGCTAGGTTATGCTCTTATGGTAGTCACTAGATCAAGAATAGAGTGATAGTTCTAGTATAGAGACTGACCCTCTAAAAGAAGAACCTAAGCATAGCCTAATCTAACCCATTACTATTATGCCATATCACTTGTAAATTTAGAATGAGACAGATTGGTAGGTATCAATTAGCTTGGTCAAGTGGAAAGAGACTTATATAGTTGTGATAATAATATGGTTAGGAGGACAAGCCTTCAATATAATCGTTGCAAGACCGCCAAAACCAAGAAGAGCGAGTAAAGATAACCACCTATAGTTTTACGATATATATATTGCAAAATCAAATTGGTTAGGATTGATTATTACTTGAGTTATTTGGAGAGACCGTAGTGACCTAGCGTATCTCTTAAACTATTCCTAGTTACACTAGCGCGGTTTTTCGTTACTAAGGGTCCTTATTTTAATTTCGAGGACGAAATTCTTTTAAGGTGGGTAGATTGTGGGGACCCTAATTTTTGGAAATTATTTTTTATTTTATTTTATAGTATTTCTAAGTATTAGGTTATATTGTATATTTAATTCAGATTTTATATGTACTTTTTGTGTCTTTGATTGTTGGAGCAGAAGACATGCCCATCTCTCGAAACGTCCTTTATGAGTATTGTAGTAGACAGGATAACCTTCAATTTGATATATCATGTCCCATTTGAATTTTTCCCCTAGCATCCTTTTGACTTCGCATAACTTTGAGTCAAATTTAGGCAATTAGATTATTTACCATAATTCCATACCTAGCTTCCTATGTGAGTTCGGAACTCGATATAGATCAAAACCATTTGACCCAATATATGGTTTTGACCCATTTTGAGTCTACGATACACATGCCAAGGGCGTGCCACTCAATCGAGTTTCTATGTGCTATTTAATTGCGAATGGCACAAGAGACTCATTAGTTGACTTTTCGAGTTCGACTTGACTAGAAAATATATTTGGACCCTAACCTAGCCAACCCCACTTATAGAGCCATGATAGGTTGCCATGGCTTAGTATAATTATTTTGATATTTATTTTGGGATGTTATACATATAAATAGATTTATATACAATTTTGAATATATATATAAGATTATATTTATAAGATCCTAATATTTTATATAGATATGGCCTTAGTCATGGTTATGTTCTAAGATGCATAGCGACTAGGAATTTTGGTACGGTTAGTGTAGTTGTGTGCTTTGACTAGTATATTATCCTTGCTAGGGAAAGCCCGGCCATAGCTATGTCCCAAGTAAGAAAACCAGGTAAATTGTGACTTAACCCACCCGCCGATGATTTATTATTAGATTATTGACTTTCTAGGAGACCCGGTTGTACCAATTTAGTCCCGACTTGATCCGAACCAAATCTAAATCTAAATAGACATGTAGTACTCTCAAATACCTTCATGTTGATATATATTTTGTATATATATCTTATTAATATTAATATGTTTTCAATTTTGGAAAGTTTTAATTTATAGGAAGTGTCTACGTGTAATCCTAGTGTAATCCTTATTGGCATTAGTTATATTTGACCCAAAGTCCAACCCAAACCTATGTAGGCTTGTTGGGCATTAATATATATTAATAACCATATATATTTAATATTTATTCAGATTTAGATTGCATTATATTTAGAAATCTAACTAGTTCCATATTAGGAAACCCTCAATGCAAATCTTCATTGTATTTTAATTAAATCTAAATTTAATATTTAAAACTTATATGCTTCTTATCTATAGCAGCACATAGATTTTAAATTAAACCTCCTTCAATAATGACCATTGATTATAATATTTAAACAAATTATATTCCAAATTTAGCCTTATTGATAATCCTACTACTATCCAAATTATCTTATTCTAACATGTCCAATCTAATTATACTTAAATTAAATAATACATATATATATCTTAATTATATATATATGAATATATGAGTATCTCATAATTCTTATATTAAAAATCATGTACACCTTCTCTTTTTCGTCCAAAAATATTCTCCAATTTGCTAGAAAAGTTGGCCACGTTTTTTACCCGACAAAGCAACTTAGAAGGGCCATATCTCCTAGCTCGGAACTCGAAATGCATCCCATTTTTTTTGTTAGAAGCGTATCGAGGTAAGCTTTTGAAAAATATATTTTAATAGAAAAAATTAGTTCTATACATTTCTGTTAAAAAATTTTGAGTATTCGATTCCCAAAAAACAAACATGTTTCAAAATTTTTGCGATTCCTGGAGATTCCTGAAACGAAAATACGATCCATTTAGTTTTTTGGAAAGCTGGTACGAAGATCTATACCATCACCTAACTAAATAAATCTAATAGGTACAATATTAATTATAATTAGATAATAGACAATTTTCAGCATCCGGAGACGTTTGTTTGGATCTTAGTTCCTCGACAGCCGTTGTTCCACCTACTTTTCTGTCTGATCTTCGTCACCACAGTGCTCACGACCCAGGCAAGTACACATTTCCAAACTCTATAGTATTTACATGCTTTCCTATATTTTCAGTGTTTCTTGCTTTGTTACATATCTCTTTTGTTTTCCCTCGTAATTCTTTCTAGTTACACGTGCACGTAGATTCTGATTTTTTTTTCTATACTACTTGTTCTATCTTTCCTCTCTTGTTCATGTCTAGTGATAGTATTGATATGCCTGTGCCATATTTTCCCTGACCTGTTTGACCTGTACTTGACTTGGACATGACTAGATAGGCTTAACAACCTAATACCTTAGGAGAGAATGTCTCATTAGCCGTGGCTATCCTCTATTGTTAGTGCCTCCCTGGGCTACGATAGAGAACCTATTATAGGACTGTTAGTTCCTCTCCGGGCAATGATTTTAGCCATAATTAATATTATATTCTCATGACATGTTATATTATGTAGAGTTCCTTTATGTGTTATCATTTCCTCTACTTGTTTTTCTATTTCTCTTGCATGTTATTTACTGTACAGTTGGCATATATATTATGTGTCTTGCTAGTCCTCTGAGAACCTGGTGATCTCTCCAGGTATTAGATAAAAGGTATGATACACCGATGGAGGATGATTGCTACACCGAGACTGCAGGTATATTTAGTTGTTTTATCTTTCTCTTCCGTGATTAGATTTATTCTATATTTGATTCTTGCTACATTATAGCCTAGTCTTGTACAAGTTTCTATTTTTCTCTATCTTGTTCATGATAAATGTGTTATTGGGGATCCACTCTAACATATTTATCTATTCTAGAATCAGTGTATTATGGTCTGATCAACCTTACTGCACTTGATTCGTTATTGTTACCGATATTTAGTGGATTGAGATATAGTTGGTCTAGAATAACCGACAGCTTATACGTATTCGAGCCGGACTGGAGTCCTCTCGTTGCGTAGCTGGCATGTATACGTATCCTAGTCCTACGTATTTTGGGACTGGGGTTACATTTTTTTTGTGGTGGCCCATGCAGGTCGAGTTAGCCGTTTTCGGTTACGTTACTGTACCGAGCGGCTGCGACCTGATTAAAACCTCAGAAATCTCAATCCACAACTACCTTGACAATTCTTTTGGAAATTTCTCTACCACCCTTGAACTTCGTATTTGCTCTCGATTACTCTTCCTTTGCTTTCTCGTATCATTGCTTCTCGTCTTTCCTATTTTGGAGTGACGAATAATCTGCTATATAGGATTTATCAGAAATTCTTAAGTTATAGTGTAAGTTAGTCTACTTATTGTATTATGATTCTTGATAGATAATAGGAATTAGAGATGACATATGCCATAGGGCATCATGTGTTTGATTAGGTAGTTTAACCAAAGGTGGGTAGACGTCCTCAGTATAGAAATAAATATATGATCATCTAGGTTATGCTCTTATGGTAGTCACTAGATCAAGAATAGAGTGATAGTTTAGTATAGAGACTGACCCTCTAAAAGAAGAACCTAAGCATAGCCTAAACTAACCATTACCATTATGCCATATCACTTGTAAATTTAGAATGAGACAGATTGGTGGGTATCACTTAGCTTGGTCAAGTGGAAAGAGACTTATATAGTTGTGATAATAATATGGTTAGGAGGACAAGCCTTCAATATAATCGTTGCAAGACCGCCAAAACCAAGAAGAGCGAGTAAAGATAACCACCTATAGTTTTACGATATAGATATTGCAAAATCAAATTGGTTAGGATTGATTATTACTTGAGTTATTTGGAGAGACCGTAGTGACCTAGCGTATCTCTTCAACTATTCATAGTTACACTAGTGCGGTTTTTTCGTTACTAAGGGTCCTTATTTTAATTTCATTGACGAAATTCTTTTAAGGTGGGTAGATTGTGAGGACCCTAATTTTTGGGAATTATTTTTTATTTTATTTTATAGTATTTTTAAGTATTAGGTTATATTGTATATTAAATTCGGATTTTATATGTACTTTTTGTGTCTTTGATTGTTGGAGCATAAGACATGCCCATCTCTCGAAACGTCCTTATGAGTATTGTAGTAGACAGGATAACCTTCAATTTGATATATTATGTCCCATCCGAATTTGTCCCCTAGCATCCTTTTGACTTCGCGCAACTTCGAGTAAAATTTAGGCAATTAGATTATTACCATAATTCCATACCTAGCTTCCTATGTGAGTTCGGAACTCGATATAGATCAAAACCATTTGACCCAATATATGGTTTTAACCCATTTTGAGTCTACGTTACACATGCTAAGGGCGTGCCACTCAATCGAGTTTCTTTGTGCTATTTAATTGCGAATGGCACAAGAGACTCATTAGTTGACTTTTCGAGTTCGAACTTGACTAGAAAATATATTTGGACCCTAACCTAGCCAACCCCACTTACAGAGCCATGATAGGTTTCCATGGCTTAGTATAATTATTTTGATATTTATTTTGGGATGTTATACATCCAAATATATTTATATACAATTTTGAATATATATATGATTATATTTGTAATAGCCTAATATTTTATATAGATATGGCCTTAGTCATGGTTAACTTCTAAGATGTTATGCGACTAGGAATTTTGGTACGGTTAGTGTAGTTGTGTGCTTTGACTAGTATATTAGCCTTGCTAGGGAAGGCCCGACCATAGCTATGTCCCAAGTAGGAAAACCAGGTAAAATTGTGACTTAACCTCCACCGATGATTTATTATTAGATTATTGACTTTCTAGGAGATCCGGTTGTACCAATTTAGTCCCGACGACCCGAACCAAATCCAAATCTAAATAGACATGTAGTACTCTCAAATACCTTCATGTTGATATATATGTTGTATATATATCTTATTAATATTAATATGTTTTCAATTTTGGAAAGTTTCTTATTATAGGAAGTGTCTACGTGTAATCCTTATTGGCATTAGTTTATATTTGACCCAAAGTCCAACCCAAACCTATGTAGGCATGTTGGGCATTAATATATATTAATAACCATATATTTTAATATTTATTCAGATTTAGATTGTATTTATATTTAGAAATCGAACTAGTTCCATATTAGGAAACCCTTTATGCAAATCTTCTTTGTATTTTAATTAAATTTAAATTTAATATTTAAAACTTATTTGCTTCTTATCTAATAGTAGCACATAGATTTTAAATTAAGCCTCCTTCAATAATGACCATTGATTATAATATTTAAACAAATTATATTCCAAATTTAGCCTTATTGATAATCCTACTACTATCCAAATTATCTTATTCTAACATGTCCAATCTAATCATACTTAAATTAAATAATACATATATATCTTAATTATATATATATGAATATATGCGTATCTCATAGTTCTTATATTAAAAATTATGGACACCTTCTCTTTTTCGTCCAAAAATATTCTCCAAATTTGCTAGAAAAGTCAGCCACGTTTTTTACCCGACAAAGCAACTTAGAAGGACCATATCTCCTAGCTCGCGACTCGAAACGCATTCCCATTTTTTTGTTGGAAGCGTATTGAGGTAAGCTTTTCAAAAACATTTTAATTGACAAAATTCGTTCTGTACATTTCTATAAATTTTTTTGAGTATTAGATTCTCGAAAAACAAACTTGTTTCGATATTTTCGCGATTCCTGGAGATTCCGGAAACGAAAATGCGATCCATTTAGTTTTTCAGAAAGCTGATACGAAGATCTATACCATAACCTAACTAAATAAATCTAATAGGTACAATATTAATTATAATTAGATAATAGACTATTTTCAGCATCCTGAGACGTTTGTTTGGATCTTAGTTCCTCGGCAGCCATTGTTCCACCTACTTTCTTGTCTGTTCTTCGTCACCACAGTGCTCACGACCCAGGCAAGTACACCTTGCCAAACTCTACAGTATTTACATGCTTTCCCATATTTTCAGTGTTTCTTGCTTTATTACATATCTCTCTTGTTTTCCCTCGTGATTCTTTCTAGTTATACATGCACGTAGATTCTAATTTTTCTTTCTATACTACTTGTTCTATCTTTCCTATCTTGTTCATGTCTAGTGATAGTATTGATATGCTTGTGCCATATTTTTCTTGACCTGTTTTGACCTATACTTGACCTGGACATGACTGGATAGGCTTAACTTCCTAGTACCTTAGGAGAGAATGTTTTATTAGCCGTGGCTATCCTCTATTGTTAGTGCATCCCCGGGCTACGATAGAGACCTATTATAGGACTGTTAGTGCCTCTCCGGGATACGGTTTTAGCCACAATTAATATTACATTCTTATGACATGTACCATATGTAGAGTTCCTTTATGTGTTATCATTTCCTCTACTTGTTTTCCTATTTATCTTGCATGTTATTTACTGTAAAGTTGGCATGTATATTATGTGTCTGCTAGTCCTCTGAGGACCTGGTGATCTCTCCAGGTATTAGATGAAGGTATGGTATACCGATGGAGGATGATTGCTACACCGAGACTGTAGGTATATTAGTTGATGTTTTATCTTTCTCTTCCGTGATTAGATTTTGTTCTATATTTGATTCTTGCTACATTATAGCCTAGTCTTGTACAAGCTTCTATTTTCCTCTAGCTTGTTCATGATAAATGTGTTATTGGGGATCCACTCTAATATATTTATCTATTCTAGAATCAGTATATTATGGTCTGATCAGCCTTACTGTACTTGATTAGTTATTGTTACCGATATTTAGTGGATTGAGATATAGTTGGTCTAGAATAACCAGACAGCTTATACGTATTCGAGCCGGGCTGGAGTCCTCTCGTTGCGTAGCTGGCATGTATACGCATCCTAGTGCTACGTATTTTGGACTGGGCGTTACACATTCTTAGACTCTTTTTCATAGTTGTTTGGTTGTAGATTTGTCTCTACCCGGCTATATTATTGTTTGACTCTTCTATTAATTTATTTGGACTAATTCTTTTATATTGTTTTCTGTGGATGAGGTATAGAATTTTCTATGACTGTGATAGTAGAAATAGGTTACATTATTTATGCGTTCTGGATTCCATATATTGGAGTATTCTTTATATGCATACAGTTAGCTTGTTACGTATGGCTAGTCCTATGATATTGGGACTGGGGCGTTACATATCTTTGTGGTGGCCCATTAGGTCAAGATAAAATTGTCTCGATTACGTTACTGTACCGAACAAGCCTATATAGGATCTCATCCACATGCCTTAATCACCTTCCATGATTCTTTTCTCGAACTCTCATTTGACTGCTTAACTGCATCTAGTTTGAATCTGATATAACAAAAATTATTATATTTTGCGCCACTAGAATGGATCTTCGTAGCGGTCGCATTGTCCTTCTTACCATCACCTCTGGGGAGTCGGTAGCCCAAGATGAGCATGTTCCCTTGCTCCGATAGTGACCTCGACATACCTCTTTAACAAAGACAAACGTCTCAACTAGATCAGACGACCATAGCTACTCAGCAGTAACCCCAAGCCTCTGAACCCCAGATAGGACAACCTGATCAGCAGCCTCCAGCACCCCAGGGAGGGTGTATTCCTCCACCTCCTCCACTATTCCTTAAGCAGTTGTAACCTCAGTCGGACAGCAGATGCCTCCACTCCTCACTTATGGCAATCCTACTACTCAATTTTTGTAAGCATTGTTGCAGTCTCAGTAGCAGCAGACCGAGATACTTAGATAGAACATTATGGCCCCGCTGAATAGAACCCCTCCTCCACTAATACACCTAGTACCAACTCCAGCGCTAGTATCACAACCCTATTTAGGCTCCACTAAGGACTTCATCGAGATGAAGCCAAGGAACTTAAAAGGTACCAAGGTCCATTAGAGGTTTTTGCATGGCTCATTAGCACAGAGAATCTATTGAAGGCATCACATTTACTTGAGGACTTGTGGATGGCGGTAATAGATTTATTGTTGGAAGACAATGCCCATCACTATTAGAAGGCCGAAAAAAGGTGTTTAAGAACTTATCAGACTTGGAAGACTTCTACTAACTCTTCAATGAGAGGTTCTTTCATGTCCATGTATGTGATTTCCCTTTGATCAGTTCCTCCATCTCAAGCAAGAAAAATTACCGTTGACGAGTATGATGCAGAATTCAGTCGACTGAGCAAATTCAGTACGACACTAATTCTGATAGAGCAAGAGAGAGCCAAGGATTTTACCAAGTACTATCACCAAAGCTCAAGAAGCACACTTCTGCACAATCTAGAGTTTCGCACGTCGTGGTATTGGAAGAAGCTAGAAGCCAGGAGCTCCTTTGTAAGGAAACACAAGAAGCACAGAGATCACTTACTATAGCCGAAGCACCAGTTTGACCTATATCCGAAGGACCCGAGAGGCGTCACATAGTCCACCAGCAGCCAAAGGCATCCCTATACAATATTTTGGAGCATCCTACTTGCCATTTTTGTGGCAAGCCAGGCTACATCCAGAGAAATTGTCACAAGAGGTTAGGCTTATGTTGGGCTTGTGGCTCTGACCAATACCATCAAAAGATTGCCCAACGAGCAATGATGCCATAGCGAGGTTGCATCAGCTTGAGCAGGTACCAACTTAGCATACCCAGGGACAACCAGGGGGACAAGCATTCACCATGGCAGTAATAGACACCCCTCATCAGAATAGAGGTTTAACAAGTATCACTCTACTTACGCCATCATTGTTGGACACAATTTGATATTAAAACCACACTTCACTACTTGCTCATCATAAATAGTATAAATCCCTCGGCATCTTAGGGTTCATTAGTTAGTATCATCATTGCATAAGCACTACTTTTGACACCATTAGAAGCCTTATAACCATAGACTAGACATACATCTCGGCACATGGTAAGACTAGCAATGAAATGACCTATTAACCACCAAGGATTAGAAGATTGGCCAATTGATAAATAATTGCCAAGGTCTCATATATAAGCACTGCCTAGCAGATAGGCATAGAAGGGTTAGGCGTACTTGTAAGTATTGCATAGCTCCCTATAGATTAGGAAAAGTATATTGTTAATCACGCTATTAAGGATATCTGAGATATAATTTATAGGAATAAGGTAAAGAGTTCAAAAATAATTGATTGTGATATTCCTATCATCTGTAGATAGACCTAACTAAGGACATGAGAGTAGGATTGAAATCTTACCTTAAGTAGACTAGTAAACCATAGATATGTTAAGCCCTTCAATTGATACCAGTTAGTTAGGAATATCCAAGGATATGTAGTAAGATTATCTGGTCGCTTTCATAAGAATCAAAGATTGTCCGTAGGATAAGCATATATTCTAGTGTGAGTAGGAGTTCGTTATCTTTAGTCTTATTGATCATTCGGAGTCCGAGATCGTTCTAGTAACTAGAAGGATAATTCGTCATTGACCGTACTGCTATACCTTCAATTGTGAATACTTGTCTTAATATGAAATCACAGTCTCATGAATTGCTATAACCAATCATTTACTTGTGCACTTGGGTATAATATTTATTCATTTTCTAAATAGTAAGATATTGAAAACCAAATATTGTAGTTGTTACACCTCCATATGGTTAGTAACCATATCACTATAGGTATCGGTTCTTTCCTACATAAATTCCTTCGGCTTAATCACTATGAATTGACCCTTCCTATGCTTAATCGTATTGACTTTTGAGATTAATTCCATTTTTATTATTGGGATGTGTAGATTGTCAGCCCCTCTAAATTTTAGGAGTTTCATAGATTAGTGGGTGAACTAGATAAATTGATTCCAATTAGAATAATAAATCAATGGTTCATAATGGCCATTTCCTATTCAAATTATTTGATTCCATCTACCTTGACTTTGATATTTGGATCACGACACTAGGATTTCACACTCATGATCTAAATGAGCCACTCTACATGCATGACATACATGTCCCACTCAAACACACCTTTATGTGCTCTATTTTATATATACAACACCATGATTCTATTTCCACTTAGAACAAACACTCGATGCCCATTCTCGTTCCATTTGATTTTTACCATGCAATATCAACCCATTTCATAAAAATAAAAATTGAGCACCCATGATCCATATAAGACATACAACACCCATGACATTTGAATAACGCCTACCTAATCATGTTTGGTTTTTAAATGAAATTCGATAAAAAAAAGGTTGTATGCACCTATTATAGATTCTCACCTCTTGGCCCTTGAATTCTTTCTTCGATCTCATCTCTTCATTACCCATGTTAGGCGAAGAATGAAATCCCTTTGCACCGACACGTTCCAGTTATATTCGAACAAGCGGTTCCTACTATATGGTTGAAGTATGACCAATACAGGAGCGATGATAATTGGAAACAATTTTCTCTTAGAATTTATTAACTCAAAATATCCTGGTCATACTTATGCTTCTTTGGAGTCCGTGATTGTGGACATAAGTATTCAATATTCTCATAACTTTCCTTAGAATTTGACCATTCCAGAAGTCTTATAACTACAATTTTTACGGCTAACCAATTTTCATAAGTTGGGTAGGGCCTTGAACTAAGAGTACCCTACCTCTTAGAATATAAAGTCAACTTGGTGGCCCTCTGAAATCATCTTTCCATCTTTCAGAAACTAAAGTACAGCTTGACCTATATGTAACTTTCCTTCGTATTAAATCCCTTCATTGTTGATATTAAGTTTTATTTTAATTTTGAGGACGAAATTCTTTTAAGTTGGGTAGAATGTAAACACCCTAAAATTTTAAAATTTTTTATTTCTATTTATTAGAATAATTATGGTATGTATATATAAAATTTCATATATATATATAATATATAAAGTTATGTAATTATGTAATTATATAATTATATATATGAAAAATATATATATATATATTTGATAGCTTACATAAAATTCCCGTCCAGAGGAGGGAACATCGCCATCAAACTGGACATAAAAAAATCCTACGACCGTATGGACTGACAATTCAGGATTTGGGTGTTCAGGGCCTTCGACTTCTCTGAGAGCTGGATCGACATCATCTTCAGATCGATTAACAACTTCTGGTTCACTACTATCATTAACGGACAAGCCGACGGCTTCTTCAAATCCAATCGAGGGGTTCGACAAGGAGACCCTCTATCATCCACCATCTTCATCATTGCCGCCGGAGCGCTCAGCAAAAACTTAAATAACATGGCAAATACTCCCCGATTCAACCACTTTTATACCACCACTGGCTTCCCTTTAATCACTCACCTAGCTTATGCAGACAACATCCTTATATTCTCCTCCGGCGACATTTGGTCGAGCGAGGTGGTCAGCAGAACATTGGAGAAATATACCAAATGATCCGGATAACGCATTAATACTGACAAAAGTGTCATCTAAACCCACCACAAAGCCGACATGAGATACTCTGAAACTATCGCCAACCTGACCTCCTTCTCCATCACATACCCGCCATTCACTTACCTGGGGTGCCCGCTGGTATATGATAAATTGAATTTGAGAATCTTTGCCTGTCTTATGAACAAAATAAAAAGAAGATTGAGGGATGGCACAACGCGACCCTCTCTCCGGACGGTAAGTTGATCCTCATCAATTGCTTCCATCCCCGTCCACACTCTAGCAGTTTGCTCCCCCACAAAGAAGGTATTATCCGCAATAGAGTGCCTCCTGGCCAACTTCTTCTAGGATCACAGCGACGACAAAGATAAGCACCACTGGGCCAGCTGGGATATGATGGCCAACCTACTGAAGCAGGCGGACTTGGCTTTGCTAAATTAGCACACATTATTGATTTCTGCTCCATGAAGTTGTGGTGGAAGCTTCGTACGGATAACTCCATCTGGACCAGGTTCATGAAGGCCAGATACTTTCGACACTCCTACCCACTACATCCGTTGCCAACAACCGCTCCTCCGCATCTTGGCGTCATCTCCTACAGGGCCGTCACTTCGCGGAGCAATACATCACCCTTTAGCTTGGCAACGGAGAATCATCGATGGGTCACGAATGTTGGCTGGAAAATGAGGTCCTCCAGCTGTCCACGAATGCCCCACCGAACTGCACGATCCACGAGCTCGGGGACAACAGCTCTGGCTGGCGTTGGGACAGGGCCAGAGATTGGCTGGGACCCGAGGTGACTATCGACCTGGCCGACAGTGACTTCCGGATCTCTGAATCCCCGGACGCCCTGTGGTGGTCCCCTTCTTTCGACGGTAATTTCACGATGACCTCTGCTAGGTGCATCGTGAGAGATAACAGAGTGACCTCACCGTTGACCGCTCCTTTTTGGCACTCCTGTATCCCTATCAAATGGTCCATCCTCCTCTGGAGAGTTCACCGCCGGAAGCTGTCCACCGATGACTACCTCGTATCCATCGGCTTCAGCCTTGCTTTGAGATGCCATTGTTGCACAGAATACCACACAGAAACCATCAAACACATCTTGCTTTCTGAGAACCTCGCCGCTCATTTGTCGACCAAACTTGCTAGCAGCTGCGGCCAGGTTACCCGGGTCGGGAGCTTCATCGATCTTCTTTTCTTCTGGGGTTCTTCTCATGGACATCAGATCGTCGCAGCCGCTGGTATTTGGGTTCTTTAGAAGAACCGAAACAAATTTAAATACGAAGGTCACCAATACACTACTTCTTAGCTGTATAGAGAAGCCCTCCGTCAAATCCTTAAGATCGACAGACGCTTCATTCACTCTTCTAACCGCTTATAGGATACACTGATCAACCCTCCGATCCAAGCCAGTTAGGTTTTTGTAGCTACTGGTATTCCTTCTCTTTCTGTTGGTCTTCGTGCACCTGGCGCGCTTACTTGTATAGGCTTCGGCATTTTGTGCCTCATACATCAATAATGCTAGTGTTCTTAAAAAATTATATATATATATATAATAAATATACATTTTTTTCTTTTTTGCTGGGTAGCAGCCTCCTCTCTCCTGTTTAGGGCTTTTCCGTACCAGCTTGGTGCTCAGCGGCTGGCAGCCGCCTGCCTGGCACCTCCGCCTCCTCCTTCTCCTCTTTTCGCCCTCTTTGTTTTTCCTTTCTTTCCCCCTTCCACCATGGCTCCGCCCCGTCGTTTGCGATGATGGCGGCCAGGAGGCACCTCCAGCTCCTATTTTTGTTTCTCTGCCGTCAGTGTTTCCCCCTCGGCCTTGCAAGCGTATCCGTGGCGCCTCGGAGACGGAGGTCACGACGTTGCTGGCTCCCTTACGCCTGGTTCTCGTTGGGAAGTTCAACCGATCTCACCCCTAGGTGGATGTTGTCCGCGAGGCCCTGTCCTTTCTCTCCTCTGTCGATCTGGTCTCTTTAGGGGTTCTGGATGTTCAATATTTGCTCCTCCGACTAGCGCTTGAAGTGAACTTCCTCTATCTCGGCTCTAGGGAACATTGGATGGTCGCTTACTCCCAGATGCGACTTTTCTGATCGTCTCCCTCCTTCACTCTGCTCCAGGAATCATTTCCCTGGTGTGGGTGTCTCTTCCACGTCTCCTCCAATATTTCTTTGCCCAAGACCTCTTTTTGCAATTGCTGGTCCTTCGGTGTTCTGTTTATGATAGACCAGGCCACTGTGTGCCACACCCGTCCTAGCTGTGCCCGAGTTTTGGTCAAAGTCGACACTAGCAGTCGTTCGTATTTATTGTCCTAACAATGGTAGTTTCTGGCAACCCATTGTAAATGAACAAGCTACGGCCTACTGCCCCAAATGTTCTCTTCAAGGGCACTCTACTACTCTTTACAAAAAATTTCCATCCTCTTCTGGTCTCATGGGGCATCAATAAAGGAAAAATTCCTATGCCACACCCGTCTTGTACCTAGGGAAATCCGGATCCGGCGGAGCCTTCACCCCCCGGTTGCTTAGCTGCTAATGCTCATACTACAGCCCTTCCACCTTTCTTCAGTAGAGGTGCACCGAAGGTGGGAGGTCCCTCTGCCCCGCTCCCTCTAGTTCAGTCGGTGGAGCTGGTTGGCTCTAGCCCGCCTCTGCCCCTTCAGGCGGATGGAGGCATTTCTAAGAGGCATCGACGAAGGGCCCGGGCCAAGGCAGCCATTTTTGTGGTAGAGTTCTACGAACCTTCTGATCTGGCATTACTATTCGAGCCCTCCTACGACCAGGATGGCTTACTTCCTTCTGGATCTGACTGTGAAGCAGCTGTTATACTGGTTCAAAATAGATGTGACACCTTTGCTGCTATGGACGACCCGACACATGATCGCAATTCTATTTTGGACTTCTCAGTAGATGATCTATATAGTGGAGAGAACATTGGCACCAGGATGATAGGCAACATTTCTAAGTCTAAGAAGAAGAAGATGAAGACGAGTGTCTCCTCTATGTCCCTATGTTCTGCGGCTGAAGCGTCCCGTACCATCACTCCATCATGATCAACATCCTAATCTGGAACGTGAGAGCCATCGCAGCGATAAAGACGATTGCCAGGCTCAAACTTTTGAAGAAAACTCATAAACTCTCCATCATCGCGATTATTGAAGCAAAAGTCATAGCTGACAAGATTGAATATTACAAGCTGAAGCTGGGGTTTCCGAATGCTTTGGCTAAGGGAAAAGACATTTGGATATTCTTTGATAGTGACTATGTTCTTTCGCACATTAGGTGCGGTGAACAATCATTATTGTGCTCCTTCACCATTCCCCCGCTCCAAAGAAGCACAATCCTGGCCATCGTCCATAGAGAAGCTACTACCAAGAAAAGAAGATCCCTATAAGAAGACATGCTTCAACTGCTCAATAACTTCCCGGCCACTCCTTGCCTCTGTGGAGGGACTTTAGCGCAATCTCTACCGCCTCAAAAAAGCTAGGGGGCTCTTTTCGGACGTTGCTTCGATAAATGAGTTCAACCTCTTCACGTTCGAAGCTAATCTTGTGCCGCTCCCGTTGAATGGTCCCGAATTCACTTGGCATAACAAACGGGATGGATACAACAGTCAACACTCGCGACTAGACCATATCCTAGCGAACTCCGATTGGAACGAGCTCATGTACGTCTCTTCGGTGACCCTCCTCAACACCATAGAGTCCGATAACAGGCCTTTTCTCCTCCAAATCAACTCACAACCGCCCAAAATCTGTAAGCCATTTAAATTCCTAAATTTTGGTGTGATCACTCTGAGTTCCAAGATATCGTAGCCAGAGTATGGAACTCAATATTCTACATTGACCACCTATTGCGACAGGCACAAAGAGTTAAAGCAACAAAAAAGTCTCCCTCGGCTTGGAGCCGTAATGCCTACGGTGATATATTTCAAGAGATGAGGGAGGCGGAGGAGAAAGTGTATAGGGTGGAAGTTGTCCACCTAGCGGATAATAACTCCCAATCACGTACCGTGCTTAATCTGGCTCGTGTTCGCCTCAATCAAAGGACTTCCAACGTTACTAAGTTCTAGAGGCAAAAGGCGCAACTAAAGTGGAATAGTGATGGCGATAAGAACAGTCGATTCTTCCGTAGTTGTGTCAGTAGTAAGCACAACAAATTGTTTATCCACCACATCACTGATGATCAAGGCAACATCAAGTGTACTACAGAAGAAATTGTAGGAGAAGCCTCTTGCTTCTACTCCAAACTTTTCACCAAAGGAAGGATCATCAAGGATGACAACTTCCTTTAACAAATCCTTGGGTTAGTCTCGGCTAGGGACAACTACTTTCTTATTTGGCCTATATCAGAATAGGAAGTGAAAGAGGCTGTGTGGGGGATCGATGTGTCTAGCTCATCGGGGCCTGATGGGTTCACAGGGGTGTTCTTCCGTGCTTCCTGGCCTTTTATCAAACATAACCTTATTGAGGTGGCAAATGCCTTCCTGGAATGTGCGCACTATCCCAAAGCCATCGCTAGGACCAGCCTGATATCTCATCCCCAAATCTTCTAACCCGAAACACCTCTCGCACTTCCGGCCAATCAGCCTATGCACATTCTCCAATAAAATAATATCTAAGATTATCATCTCTCGCATGATGAGCATCCTTCCAACTCTCATTTCTCCTGAGTAGAGCGGCTTTGTGAAAGGTCAAAAGAATGTTGATAACATCCTCATGACACAAGGGCTGGTGAGTGGTATGGGCACGGACAACAGAGATGGTAATGTGGCACTGAAACTTGATATGGAAATGGCATATGATAGATTAGATTGCCAATTCTTGATTTGGATTCTCCGTAGACTCGGGTTTTCGGAGAGCTGGATCAACGGGTTAAGGAGATTGATCAGTGATCCTTGGTTCTCCATCATTATCAATGGTGTCCCCTTAGATTTATTCAAAACATCTCGGGACATCAGCTAAGGGGACCCACTATTCTCTTACTACTTTATCCTCGCCACGGAAGCCTTTAATTACAACCCCAACTAGCTGGACAAGACTCCAAGTTTCGGGCATTGCCATATCACAAGTGAGTGCCCTGTGATGACTTATCTGGCCTATACAAAGGACATTATTATCTTTAGCACTAGTGATAAGACTATAATGAGATTGGTCTGGCATCTTCTTAATAGGTATGAACTCATCTCGGGGTAGAATGTGAACAAGAATAAGAGTTGCTTGTATATACATTCCTCTTTCCCCTCCTTCATATCTTAACTGGTCGAGAACACTAGTTTTGACGTCAAGTCCCCCCCTCATTCCACTATCTAGGTTGTCCCTTATCCTATGGCAAAAGAAAAGCAATCTTGTTTGAACCTCTCATTGACAAGATTAAGAGCAAACTAACAAGATGGCATAGTTCCACTCTCTCCCCTGGAGGCAAACTAATTTTTCTACGGCACGTGCTTTGCTCTACTTCCATCTACATACTCGCGGCATGTTGTCCGCCCAAGAAATCGTTCGCCACTATGGAGAAAATTTTTAAGTCTGGGGACGTAAGCTCGGAGTTCTCAAGCAGAGGTGGGCGATCTGGTCTACCATCGCTAGGCCTACGGCAGAAGGAGACATGGGTATTCGTAGCCTTGAGCAGATGAGAAATGCCTTCTCGGCGAAACTATGGTGGAAACTGAGGATGAAGATGTCGCTTTGGACGACCTACATCAAAGCCCAGTATCTAAAAAGAAAATACCCTGCGGCTGGGTCGGCCAATTGCGTTGCATCGGGGGTTCGACATCGTCTACTTCGTGGTTGGGATATGGTAGAATGCTTTATCCAAATCGTTCCTGGCAGGGGTGACTTCGATGTTAATGTGGAAAACTGGATAAGAAGGGGCATATTTCACAAGGACCTGCTCACCAACGAGATGCACATGGTGAAGGACATATGGATGGGAAGGGTGGGATGGAACCTCCCATTGATCCAGCGCCTATATGGCATTATTGCTGCTGATGTGGTGTGGTCAGCGCATCTCACTAACACGACTAAGGATGGTGCATTCATTTGGCTCCCTGGGACGGGTGGTCATTTCTTGATCGGCTCCACTTGGACGGCCATCTGCCCATTTCAGCCGCAAGACCCTGTTCTCAGCAAGCTTTGGTCCGCCATTTACCCACTCAAGTGGTCGATCCTTACCTACAGTCTTCTCACACAAGCTGCCTACAAATGATATCCTATAAAGGTAGGGATTTTATCTTCCTTCTCGGTGTCATTACTGCCGGGACCAATCGAAGGAATCAATCGAGCACATCTTTGTTCACGCTGAGTTGGCCTCTTCTTTGTGGGAGCACCTGAGGCGGCTTTACGGGTTGGAGAATGGTACGGGCGGCATTTTCTTTGTATTCAGAGTATGCACTACCAAAATAAGTCATTATAGCGACGAGATTAGCGACGTCATTAAAACACGTTGCTAATTATGTTGTATTTAGCGATGAAACAAAAAGACATCGATAAACGTTACTATCAGCAACTTTCAGCAACAGATAGCTACGTGTGTTATTATTTAGAAAGTAAATGTCGTAGCTCAGTCGGAGAACGTCGCTATTTCTTAAAAAACAACGACGTTTAGCGATTCATAACAAAAAGAGTTGCCAGAATTTTAGTAGACAACGACGTTTAGCGACGTTACTAGTTGACGTCGCTAAATAATTGTATATAGGGTTTACTGGCCGATCGTATTTTCATTTTCTCTCCCCTAAAATTTTTAATTCCCCGCCTCTTCCCAAAATTTCTCTCCCCCTCCCCCACTCGACACAGGCGGCCCCCTCCCCCCGACGGGCCCCTTCTCCCTCGACCCTCTCGTACACCTCCATTCTCCTGCGCTGCTCTCGACTCCGGCTCCCTGCGATCCCCTACCTCCTGCGCCACTCTCGACTCTGCCCTCCTCTTCCGTCGGTGACCCCCTTCTCCCTCATCCCTCTTATCTCCTTTCCTGCAGGCTCAGGTAACCCTAACCCTAATCCTAACTCCCTCTTATTGACACGACACTGACACATTCTTCTTACTGATACTAACACGATTACAACACTGTCACTAACACTGATACTAACACTCATCATGTGTAGGTTGGACACTGATACAGTCATGACACTGTCACTGATACTGACGCTCCTCTTGCTGAGACAACACGACACACTCTCATACATATATCAGTTCTATATAGGACATAACTTTGTATCTACTATATATGGGCCATTTATGTGTATCAGTAAAATAACTTAAGAAAGGCCACCCGCCATTGTGTGGCTTGGCTTAGTTGGCTTAGGGATGCTGTTTTAGGCCAGTGGGTGATGAACATCATAGCCAAGGAGAGTGAGGGCCATGATGGCGTGTACTTAGGCTGGACTGATGGGAAGTTTGAGCCATTGGCCTATGTGTGCCATGAGATATGAGGGGATCATGAATTATAGCTTTTCCGTCCCTAATTAATCTGACAGTAGATTAGAGGAGATAGGCTTGGGCATGAAGGACATTGTATAGTTAAATGAATAAGGGGAGAACATATTAAGTTGGTAACTAACTATGGCGAAGTGAAGTGGGAGTGTGGCCTTGGCCTTAGGTTATTATGAGTGGATCAGTTGAGAGGGGAAAAATGTGAAAAGTGAAATAAAAAAAAGGAAGGGGCAGGGGAAGGCCATAGTCTCCCTGTACACTATGTATCTATCTATCATTTTATCAGTCCTAGAATACATAACTACACGTGACAACACCTAAGTGTATATTATAGTACCTAGAGTATACTGTCAAGATATATATCAAGATACTAGATATGTAGATAAGTGCTAGCTAGGTATCGCCAAATATACCATGGTAAGTGCTAGCTTGGACACTCCGAGGTCAAATTTTCCTTGTGGGCTCACAAAGAACACATGATGACAGAGATATCATTATCTCTTATGTTAAGTGTCCGTGTTAGCCTAAAATCAAGTGTCCATGTTAGCCCTTATCTGAAAATTAAATTTACTTATGCAAGCCTTTTGGGGCTATCAGAGTTCTAGATTTTTGGAAATCTAGTATAACGTTGATTTCCTCAAAAGGCTTGCATAAATAAGAGTGTGTAGAGTGAGTATCCTAGTAGTATATCGTAGTACCTAGAGTGTATAGAGTGATTATCCTAAAGTATATAGGGTGAGTACCTAGAGTATATATCGTAGTACCTATAGTGTATAGAGTGAGTATCCTAGTAGTATATATGATATTTTAGAAATTGGGTTATAGTCAAGGTAAGTTTAGGATTTAATTGAAAGTATCTGGAGTGTATCCTCCCTACTTCCCTTCTTCTCATTCGGGTTATGTTGCCTCCTATTTCGCATCATATGATACCTGTTGACCCAAACTGGATCACAATCAACCTAACTTAGAGAATTAACAAAATAATATCTGATATGATCCTATACGACACATCAAGTTCAAGATAGAACATCATTTACAATCCAATACAACGTATTAAGTTCAAGACAGACATCATCGACAAAGTTGTTATATTACAAATGTACTTGTACTCAGTATGTAACTTTTCAATTTATTGAGTCTAGGAACATGTACGTTGAGTCACACTGAGTCATCTCAACCCCTAAACATACTTCTTGAAGCTCCACCATACAAAACAAAACAATCCCTGAACCTACCCAAACCAATCTAGCCTATATAGACTTTCTAGCCCAAAGTAGACAGAATTCGGACAGAACTCTGCCTTAGGCAGAACTTGGGCCGAACTTTGCCCCCTAAATTATAGGAACCTAATTTTTAGGAATACCCTGCTACGAGCTGTCCAACGTTCGAATTTTTGAATATTTGTGACAAAATTCTGGCCGAACTCTGCCTCCCCTGACTAGTATAAATATGGTTTGGTTTCTCTCATTTCAATATATCTCTCACTCTCAATCTTCTAAGCCTTATACATTCTAAGCCTTACTCTTCCAATCTACTAGCCACAAAACTTTCTAAGCCCCAAGGTGCTCAGTACTATTAAACCAGAAGTTTATATGCAAGAGTTGAAAGATGTCACTTGGACAATTTTGAGTTTTGCCTCTGCGAAGTTGTAAGAAGTTGGCGTGCTCTTCTGAGTAAAGGCACATATGTACCCTATATCACAAATAGTGGATTTCAATCCTGAGCGAGAGTTCCCAAGCCTGTACTAGTCTTCTACGAGAGAAACCAGGTTACATCATTGTGTTTGTGTATGCTCTTCTGATCTCTCTTAATTTCTCTATTACTACTTTGATTTTATATTCTATTGGTAGTTGCTTTTGGACTGTCATTGAGTTAATTTCTCATTAGTTATTTTTGACAAGAATACTATTTACCCCCCTCTAGAGTTGCCTACACGTAACTTCAATTGGTATCAAATCTTTGTTCTCTTGATAAAGGATTAACATCCTAGAGCTGATCCATGGCAACCACACAACCTATCTTTACCAATTATGGTGAAGGACAATCCACTAATAGGCTACCCCTATTTGACGGAACCAACTACACCTACTGGAAGACACGAATGAGTTTCTATCTGAAATCTCTAAACTTTGACTTATGGAGCATAGTCACATATGGTTATAAGAAGCCTACGAGAATTGTTGTTGAGGGGAATCTCATAGAGAAACCCCATGACAAATATACTGATCAAAAAAAAACAGGCTCGTCTAGATGCTAAGGCTATTAATGATCTCTTCTGTGCTATAAACAAGACTGAATTCAACAGGGTTTCCACGTGTTCCACTTCCATAAGTATGGAATCTTCTAGAAGTGACTCATGAAGAACCACCAAGTCAGGAATCGAAAATCAGTCGACTAACATAGGAGTACGAAGCATTCAAGATGAAGCCTAATAGATGATAAAACAAATGATCACTAGATTCCTCGACATCGTCAACCCTCTTCCTTCCCTCGGTAAGGAGTACTCCAACCAAAGAAGATACTCAAGGTGCTAAGGGGATTAACGAAGAACTGGAACCCCAAAGCCACGACAATCATCGAAGGCAATAATCTCACCACCATGTCTCTGAAAACTCTGGTGGGCAAACTAATGACGTATGAGCTCGACCTCAAGGACTTTGAAGAAACGGCTCCAAAGGAGAAAGAAACTGCTCTCAGAGCTTATTACCGAAAGGCTGCTCCAGAAAAAATAGACGATGATGACTCCGATGGTGATGATCAAGCGCTCATGGTTCGTAACTTCAAGAAGTTTCTATGTTTCAACCAAAGAAAGAAGGAATAATACAAAGATAACGATGGAGCCTATCTATTTTAGCTGTAAAAAGATGGGGCATGTCAAGAAAGATTGCCCTACAGCAAAGAAAGGATCCGATATGAAAAATTATACAAAAGGCCATCCTCTCGAAAGTATGCCACCAACACAAGCATCTGGTACAAAATGAGCCAGTGATTCAGAAGAATAAGAGGACACTCTCCAAGATACTACAAACGTCTGCTAATGGCAACGTCTGAAAATGTAACAAATGTTCCACTTGATGACTTTACTTTTGATGAACTTGGACATGCCTTTAGTGCTAACTTAAGATCGTAAGAAGTTACTTAGCAAGTATAAACATGAAAAGATAAGATCAAGATGCATGAAGTTAATATTCATAGACTTTCATGCTTGCTTGATAATGTTAGAGACACACCACCCACGGAGAACACTGAGGAGGTATCCAAACTTAGATTAAGCTTACACAATGCTGAATCTTGTATTGAGAAACAAACGCGTGATATTACTGCACTCAATAAAAACTCTCAGACGAGAAAAAAGTATAATATTGCTGCTGTAAGAATTGATGTCTTAACTGCCAAGCATGATGATATGTACAATGCTTCTAAAAGATTAGAGATCAGACTGGGAAACAAGATGTTCATCCTCAAACCCAATCTCATAGTCATAACACATACACAAGACAAAAGATTGCTCAACACAAATACACGTCACAAGAAAGACACATATACTCATGCTGTACAAAACATGCCTTTTTGACCATATTCACAAGCAGCACGACAAACACCCACACATACACATGGCACACACAAATGCTTTTATGAACACCCATGCAGCACGACAAACACATTGACTCACTATTATCTACACTTAACACTAATATATATGTTGCATGTTACTACTGTGGTAAATATGGACAAACTTCACCACAGTATGGAATTAGAAGACTAGCTGATTTAAAACTATTTGCATGGGTACCGAACACTAACCTTTTAGGACCTCAAGGTTTTGGGTACCAAAGGTCACATCTATTCGTGGTGTAGGTGGACCTTCTTCATCCTCTAGAAGCAAATTATTCTCAATAGTGGGTGCTCGCGACACATGACTGTAAATGCAAATCTGTTTGCAACACTATCGATGAAAAGGGAAGGATACGTATCCTTCGACAATAATCTGAAAGGTTATATCATAGGTAACGGTACTATTGGTAATCCTCCCTCTCCTGTCATTAAAGATGTCTGTTTAATAATAGAGTTAAAGCATAAATTGCTCAGCATTAGTCGTCTTGCTGACAATGGATATGATATTAACTTTGAAAAAACTAAATGCTCTATATATAATAGATCAACTGGAGACATCATTTTTGAAGGGATAAGGGAAGATAACATCTATATATTCTATCTCTCGAAAGATAATAACATTGCAGGAACATGCCTTTACGCTCACAAGGATGAAAGACTACTATGGCACATGCGTCTTGGACATGCAAACAATGATACCATATCAAGACTGTCAACCAAGAAGCTAGTAAGAGGACTACCGGATATCACATTCAAAAAGGATACACAACAGTTCTTGATGACGACGATGATGTCCATATTAAACCAATAACTCCTACCCCGCGAGTACAACATCTGGAACCAGTTCTCTAGATAGCTTAGCAAAGAAGTTCTGCTTCACACTAGAACATCCGAAAAACATGGTAATAGGTGAGGTATCAAAAGTAGTAAGTACTCATTCATCTGTTAGAGACTCTATAGCTACACTGCTTTTATTTCTCAAATATAACCCAAAAATGTTTTACAAGCTTTTTTCTGAAGAATGTTGAATATCTGCAATAAAAGAAGAACTCAACCAATTCGAAAGAAATCAAGTTTGGGAACTTGTTCCTAAACCTGCTGATCATTCAATCATTGGTACTCGATGGGTATTTCGTAACAAAGTTAATGATGACAGTTCAGTCACACACAATAAAGCACGTCTCGTAGCTCAAGATACAACCAAGAGGAACGTATCTACTACGATGAGATGTATGCTTCTGTTGCACGACTTGAATCAATTTGCATGCTTTGTGCCTTTGCAAATTTTCAAAATCTTAAACTCTTTCAAATGGATGTTAAAAGTACTTTTCTAAATGGTTT
>JANAVB010029259.1:0-55657 GCA_029216955.1 Iris pallida | reverse complement strand
ATTAATTTTGGAACATGGAGTTTTCCTTCCATTCTGGATATTGCAGAGAAGGAAGAGTTGAACCACTCCTTTGATTAGGAGTTGGTAACAGACCCTCTTTAATGGACAGATTTTGTGCCCAATTTGAAGAAGTCATAGGAGAAGATATTAAGAATATTTCTTCTTAGACTCATTCAGTTTTGAGACATAGAATGTCCAAAAGGAGAGTAGTCAAAAGACCATCTCCTTTCCTTTGACTAACAATATCAGTCAAAACGTTCTGAAGTAAAAACTACAGGAGCAGAAGAAACAACTAAAGAGTTATTCCTTTTCGAAGGACTTTGTGTGGAAGACCACCACCAGTTCTAGTAGAACTCGGTGAAGAAGAAGAGATAACTAAGGAGCTATTCTTCTCTGATGAAATCACCTGAAACAGACTTGGTTAAAGAACCAGGGCTGTTAGCGTGACTTTTGATTTTAGAATTACACGCTGGAACAGATTTGGCTAAGGAACCAGTACTGTCAGCGTGACTTTGAATGTGGGATTGCACACTGGAATAGATTTGGCTAAGGAGCCAGTACTGTCAGCGTGACTTTTAGAGTTGAATTTGCACGCTGGAACAGATTTGGCTAAGGAGCCAGTACTGTCAGCGTGACTTTTAGAATTGAATTTGCACGCTGGAACAGATTTGGCTAAGGAGCCAGTACTGTCAGCGTGACTTTCAACTTTGGAGATACACACTGGAACAGATTTGGCTAAGGAGCCAGTACTGTTAGCGTGATCTTTGATTGCTGTCATCTTCGAGTGCACAAGAGTGTGCGTGCTTGCAGTAGAGCTCTTGCCAGTGTTAGGACACTGTGGCAGAGACTTCACCATTGACTGCCAACTGATTCTTAGGGACATGACAGAGTGTCCCTTCGACTTGGCAGTGATGATGGAGGCCGGAGTGGGCTTGCCACCCTTGGCCCGCTGTATTTCTTCATAGGCGAGTTGATCGAATTTGATCGTCACCACCTTCTTCGTCGAGCCGATTGACAAAGTGTCGCATTGAGTTGTTACCATCTCAGAAGAGGAGATAGTTTTCCCCCAGGGTCGCCAATTTGTTTTCCATAAAGAAATTTTCTTTATTTGTTGTGTTTCTAGGAAAATTACAACTGTAGAAATCCGATCTAGAAGACGATCGCTTTATCCCTTGGACTATGCGAAGAAGAAAAGCTCTCAAAATTTTGACAGTAGATATCAATGTATCTGTACAATGAATGAGAAAAAGAACTCTATTTATAGAGTCAAAATAATAACCGAAAAGATAACTGTCTTCACAGCCTGTACTTAGTTGAAAATCACGCAGGATTTAACATACGCAAGGCTGTGAGCAGTTACTGGACATGACCTGTAACTGTTGGACACATGACAATCATGCATGAGTCGTGTGCAAGTTACAGGACACGCGAGAGATCAGTGGCATGGCTGCCACGTACTCCAATTTGAAATCCATGCAGACTTGTTGAAGACGAAATCCACGTGAACTCGGTGTAGAAAGCTTCAAAATCTACGCAAACTTGGGGCAGGAAGCTTCAGGATCCACGCAGACTTCGAGGCAAAGAACTCAAAAATCCACGCAAACTTGAGGAAGAAAAACTTTAGATCCACGCAAACTTGAGATGAAGATCACAAATACACGCAGACTTGAGATAGAACTGCCAGCTGTCTTGATTCGGCGTGTCTCGACTGACACAAAATCTCTGACAGTGATTGCTTTGTCAGTCGCATTAAATGACAGAAACCCTTTTGGTACGCCAACTTGACGAAGGCTGAGTCTTGCTGAAGAAGATTTCGAAAATCACGCAATAGACGCGATGATCTCTCGAGTTCTGTGCATACGTGGCATACGAAGAGACATTCTTCGACTGTTGTGTTGTCAGTCATTATGATTCTGACGTATGGCTGAGCTGTCTCCCCGTGATTTGTTTATATTGTCTGGATCAACTGGCGTGACTTTTACTCTGTCTTGATCACCAGCGTGACTTTCATTTTTGAGGCCTACATAGGGGTGCATGCTACAATCAGGTCTCCTATGGTCCCACAGAGCATCTATGTCTCAATCAATCAAATCAGAAGCAGTAAATAATGATCATATAAGACAAGCAGTAAGGCGTCCCCAACGCTTCATCAAAATGATTCATGAGCCTAGCTATACAAAATAATAAGCTAGTACCGAGAGTCAATAGTACATAACCGTAATCAGCTGCAGTCTGATTTAATTACAATTATGCAAAGGAAACTAGTGTCCAGAACTGCCGCGCTAAACAAGTGCCGGGGCTAAACGCAAAGTATAAAATAGAAGATATCAGAGCGGTGAAGAAGAAACCCACTCATGGTCCCTGGCGCCCATACTCCTGGTGTGCACCATTATTCGGGTGGAAGGCTGGATCCTCTGGAGCTGCTACGAAATCTGGCCAAACAAAACCAGCGGGTCAGGCCCCGAATAGCAAGTACCACAAGGGAGCACAAAGAGTGAGATAAATCCAACGAGTTAAATAGACCTGATTCATGAGTTATAGGCTTATACCATATCATCGAGACAATACGACACCCTTACAACCAAACAAGGACAAACGTGCCAATATCGTACCGAGATAAGATATATCCTATAACCATGGGCAGGTAAAAGGGCTTCTGATCGCGACTTCGGTCCATAGCCTATCGCAGCACAATAGCCCAACCCAACAACCAACAAGGACATGGGTTGGACCACGCACCACGATAGTCCATGTTCCTCGTAGCTAACAGAAGAAACATATCACAAACAGTCAGCTTACAATCGGCCAATCAATCCTACGGCTTTCTATGATTTGCCTGGTTATCCCAGTAATGCAATTATATATATATAGGAATCCTCAGATCGTATCGCATTCAAGCAGGGCTAGCCAAACCATTATATACAAGCAAGCACGAAATGCACCGGTCCCTCGAAAGGCCACCGCGCTAGAATAAGCAGTAACGGTTCCAGCTCTCCTATAGGAAGAGCTGGCTCGGCAGTCACAAATCAGATACTGTACTCCACTAGTGCGGATGACTATACAGTATCCGAGGCGGCTAACCCGACGTGCCAGGACGGGACCCAGGGTGGCTGGTGACGTACGATCTCGAGATTCTGTTCCCTCCCAATGCTTCTACCATTTAAGTTGCTTAGATTAACCCTATCTCGATATTGGAATTACATATCGTGGTCACATGGTCATCCTCCTATATGTCAACCATAGTACGTGTACCCTAAGTATGAATCCACATCGGCTCAATCTAGATCCATGCTTAGTGTAATGCTCAAACAACACAACATACCACGATACTATTACTGACCAATTACCATGACTGTGCTGGAAGGTACATGTGTATTGACATATAACACGAATGATCACTTAGCATGTCGAGTCACACCTCAGTGCACTCATTAAATGGCACCGCAGTGCATACTAATATTGTATCTCATACACACTTAGAACATGTCACCAGCACGTATACAGATAATCAGGTCACACGGTCAAGTCAGGAAGTCACGTGGACCCCTCGTGACATAAAAGTCACATGTGAATTATAGTTATAGTGAGACATGAAGGTCCTTGAAGCCAAAATAAAGATGTACAACTTTCATGTTGGAAGTTTGGAGAAATTCTGGCCACAAATCAGTCAAAAAGAGCATCAAACAATCAAAATCAGCCAAAATCAGCCTTATGCGGCTCAAAATTTCTTGCGGCCAGAAATTCTTATGCGGCTCAAAAATGCTCATGCGGCCAGAAATGGTCATGCGGCCAGAAATGGTCATGCGGCCAGAAATTCTTATGCGGCTCAAAATGCTCATGCGGCCAGAAATGGTCATGCGGCCCAAAAATGCTCATGCGGCCAGAAATGGTCATGCGGCCAGAAATGGTCATGCGGCCAGAAATTCTTATGCGGCTCAAAAATGCTCATGCGGCCAGAAATGGTCATGCGGCCCAAAAATGCTCATGCGGCCAGAAATGGTCATGCGGCCCAAAAATGCTCATGCGGCCAGAAATGGTCATGCGGCCAGAAATTTTTTTGCGGCTCAAAATGCTCATGCGGCCAGAAATTCTTATGCGGCCAGACACTATTCATCGTCCCTGCCAGAATCAGGACAGATGAACATAGAAGTTTGACCAAAATTGTTTTGGCCATAACTTCCTCAAATCAAGTCGAAATCTAACTTTTCAAAGGTCAAAATTGGATAGAATTGAATTTCCTACAACATAGGACTATTAGTTTTCGAAAACAACCAAGTTTGATAGATCAAAACCATGGAAACCCATAGAACTCTAGTTTTAGAAACTTAGATCTACACCAAACTAGCCATTAAAATCAAAAACTCCAAGAACTAAACTTGTAGAGAATGAAGAGAAGAACAATATAGACAAATAATATCAAAGAAAAATTAAGAAATGAAAATGCAATAATCTCTCCATTTGGTGCAAGATGTACTTGCCTATTGGTTGGGAGAAAAAAAAATGAAAAGAGTGAATGAGGAGAGAGAGTGAGGAAGAGAATATATATAGGGGTTGGGTTGACTCAAAAAACCCTAAGCTTAAGCATGCTCTTAACCACATGACTAATGACATGTTAAATGCTACATGATACAACTAATTAAATTAATTAAATAAAATCCTAACCACAATACGGTTCAGAAATCTTATCATCGAAACAGTGAACCACGCCTACAACCAGACAAGGACAAGGGGTGGCACACTAATCCGCGATGAGATACTGTTCCATGCCATGGCCAGTTACAAATACAGAATAAATGCAATAAAGATACATGTGCCAGATATCATATACATGAAAATTAAAAATTTACGTATTCTGGAAACGGGGAGTGACATCTCTACCCTCCTTAGAAAAATTTCGTCCTCGGAATTTCGAACCCCGAATAGATCTGCGTAGCGCCAGATTTTGGATTCGGATAGTTGAGGACGGAGCAGCAAAGATGACCATAATAGTTGAATATTTTCTCTTATTTTTGTCATTTTGCTTTTTCTGATTATGCATGTTTATTATTGTGTGGTTGTTTTTTTTGAAAAACCAAGCCTACATTAATAATGGACAACATGGACATAATATCAACTAGTAGAAAACCCTCATTGTTAAATAACTAAGTGGGAGAGGATTTTTATTTAGTATAAATCCTATGGTCTCCATTACTGGTTTGTAGGTGATGTAATTATACTTACGTGTTGGCTTTAGTGCTTTCCTCCATATCGGATGAGTATAATTATGGATCACCAGTACAAACTTCCTTAGGGATAATTGTAGAAATTACCTAGTATGTGTTCACTTCTCCATCTGAAGAAACTCATTACAAGGTAATGGACTTAGTATTAAGTAATGGTATACACTTAGATACAAATAATGTATCCTCCCCATCGGAGTCACTGCTATTATTTGTATGACCAGAGCAAGACCAGCATATTAATTTTATTTTCATAAAGTTATATTGACATGATAGTAAAATTAATAAGAAAAATCTACTTGAACAAAGTTGAATTTGTATACGTCCACACTATCGTGGCATGCTAAATTTATGGTGTTCAAGGTGTTGGTAAATTTTTTATTATTGTTTTGAGGGAATCAATATTTAGTTAATTCAAAAAGTTTTTTTGCCCTACATAATTTTATTTATGTGATTCTCAGGATTTCAAAAATGGGTTCTTTCAGTCCACTTATGGTGATTCTTAAAGAAAACAAACTTACTGGACCTAATATATGACTGGAAACGTAATTTGGACATTGTTCTGACTGCTGAGGAGTACAAATATGTACTTATTGAGGAATGCCCACCTAAGCCTGATGCTAACTCTGATAAAGAGGTCAAATAGCCTTATAAGAAGTGGAAAAAGGCAGATGAGATAGCGCGGTGTTACATTCTGGCATCTATGTCAAATGTACTGCAACATCAGCATCAGGCCATGACCACAGCTTATGACATGATGTATAACCTCAAAGAACTCTTCGGACATCAGAGTGGAGCAGCTAGGCAGTTTGCTATGAAATATTTGATGAATACAAAAATGGCTTAGGGTACACCAGTAAGGGATCATGTTCTCAAGATGATGGGTTATCTGAATGAGATGGAGATCCTTGGAGCTGAAATCGATGGGGAATCCCAGATCGATATCATTCTCGGGATTCTGCCTAAAAGTTTTGACAATTTTTGCCTTAATTACAACATGAACAAAAGGTTGTATAGTTTGGCAGAACTTGCAAAAGAGCTACAGGATGCTGAATCTCTCTTTAGGCATAGTGGTCATGTTTTTGTTTCTGAAAAGGCTTCTGATTCTAAGCCAAAAGGCGGTAAGAAGAAGAATAACATTCAGAAATAGGCAAACTTAGCAAAGAAGGGCATGGGACCTCAAGGCGCGGTAAAAAAGCCGAAAGGCAAATGTTTCAAGTACAAAGGGTCAGGACATTGGAAGACTGATTGTCCACTTCTCAAACAAGGAAACAAAGAAGGTATATCTCATTTACTAGTAGTTGAAACATGTTTAGCGGTGTTATCTACCGGCACCTGGTGTATAGATACAGGAGCCACTAATCATGTCTGTAATACATTGCAGGGGTTCCAGGAAACCAGACGGCTCAGTGATGGAGAGATATGCTTGTTCATGGGTGATGCTACAAAAGTATCGGTCGTTGCATTAGGAGATGTTACTTTATCTTTTGGTAGAAATAAGTCTTTGACATTGAGAGATTGTCTTTATGCACCTTCACTTAGAAGGAATTTAGTTTCTGTTTCTATGTTAGTTAAGGATGGTATTCAGTTTATTTTAATGACAATATTGTTATAGAAAGAATAAACATTTTATCTGTTCTGGTGCATTGGTTGATAATTGTATGTCATTAATCCTATTTCGCCCACAATACAACTTATAGAAATGAATAATATGTCACCTAACTTAAATAAGAGAAAAGAACCTTCTTGTATGAACCAAACATATCTTTGGCACTTGCGATTGGGGCATATTAACCAAAGAAGGATTCAAAGACTGGTTGAAGATGGACCTTTGAGTTCATTGGAAGTGGAGGCACTACCAGTCTGTGAATCCTGCTTGGAAGGTAAAATGACCAAAAGGCCTTTTACGGCAAAGGGGTATAGGGTCAAAGATGTGTTGGAATTGGTTCATTCTGATTTGTGTGGACCCATGACTATCCAAGCTAGAGGTAGCTTTGAATATTTTGTCACATTTATTGACGATTATTCAAGGTATGGATACATTTATTTGATGTGCCGTAAGTCTGAGTGCTTTGAGAAATTCAAAGAGTACAAGGCTGAACGAAGAAACGTCATGGAAAATGTATCAAGTCATTACAATCAGATCGTGGTGGCGAGTACCTCTTTGAAGAGTTTAGGGATTATTTATCAGAGACTGGGATTGTATCATAATTGACTGCACCTGGAGCGCCCAACAGAATGGTGTAGCCGAAAGAAGAAATAGAACTCTTATGGAGATGGTTAGATCAATGATGAGTTTTCAGATTTGCCAGATTCGTTTTGGGGATATGCCTTAGAGACTGCAGCTTATATTTTGAACTTGGTTCTTCTAAGTCAGTACCTCTTACTCCTACAGAGCTGTGGATTGGGCGTAAGCCTAGTCTGAAACATGTTCGTATTTGGGGTAGTCCAGCACATGTGCTGAATGGAAAAGCAGATAAGTTGGAATCTCATACAGAAGTACGCTTGTTTGTAGGCTATCCAAGAGGAACGAAAGAAGGTTTATTTTATAGTCCTAAAGATCAGAAGGTCATTGTTAGCACCAATGCCCGATTCTTAGAGGAAGACTATGTGATGAACCATAAAACCACAATAGAGTTGTTCTAGAAGAACTGAGATGTGAGACACCAAGTACTTCAGTACCAACAGTACAAGAGGATGAACCACAAATAACTGCACAACGTGTCACAAATGTTACCCACAACCGATAGTGCCTCGTCGTAGTGGGAGGGTTGTGATACAACATGATAGATATATGTTCTTGGGAGAGTCGTCAGACTTCGTCCCTGAGGAACAAGATTATGATTCCTGTACCTACAATAAAGCACTCCAAGATAAAGATACAGAGTCTTGACAAAAGCAATGATATCTAAAATAGAATCTATGGATTCTAATCAGGTCTGGGAGCTTGTAGAACCACCCATTGGTGTAAAAGCCATTGGATGCAAGTGGCTATAAGAGAAAAAGAGGATCAGACGGTAAGGTTGAAACCTTTAAAGCTCGACTTGTAGCAAAAGGTTTTACTCAAAGAGAGGGTATCGATTGAAGAAAACCTTTTCTCCTGAGCCATGCTTAAGTCTATTCGAATTCTTTATCTATTGCAGCTCATCGATTATGAGATTTGGCAAATTGATGTCAAACAGCTTTCCTTAATGGAAGTCTTGAGGAAGACATCTATATGAAGCAACCAGACGGGTTCATTGAAAAGGGCCAGGAGCATCTTGTTTGTAAGCTCAGAAGTCCATTTATGGACTTAAGCAAGCGTCCAGATCTTGGAACATATATTTTGATCAGGTATAAAATCCTATGGATTTGAATGTCAGGATGAATCATGTGTATGCAAAAAGTGTGATGGAAACGTGGTGGGTTTCTAGTACTTTTGTGGATGACATCTTCTCATTGGAAACAATGTGAAGTATTATCTGATGTAAGGATTGTTAGCCCAATGATTGTATTAGATTTTTAAATATGGTTAATATGTTAAGTTTAGCATTTTATTATCACTAATCTTCAGACTATCGCTATAGCATTTCTACTTATACTTATACCTTTGGTGATATGTGCCTTTGGTTTACATATTAGTGATATGAGCTTACATCTTAAATTTAATTAGGTTGCCAAAATCAGACTATGTTTTTGATTGTGGTCATTCAATTAAGTTTAATCATTATGATATCACTAACATTTATGCTATCACCTTAGCACTTATACTTAAACTCAGCATTGTCCTAATATGCATTAAACTTATCATACTTGCTACTATGTATATTGCTTTGTTTGTCTAACATGTACATACAGAAAAGCAATAAGCAAGATCAATGTAGACATATGCAATAAAGAAATCATGGTGGGCCAAAGATGATGGATCCCACAGATTTCTCTGAACCAACCGACGATATTTCCGGAGCCATGCACCGGGGTTTCGCTGCCCGGTCAGCGGACGGGGGTCGAGGGGGGCAGCGCCTCCCGTCGGGGGTTCGGGAGCGAACAAGCCCCTGAAAGGTATTCAGTTTTCACAAACTGGATATCTTTGGACAGCTGCCGCCAAGGAAAAAGCCAGCACCTATCAAAGGAAGAAGCCAAGCCATGCCATCATCATTTCAAGACTCTGAAGAAGCCTGCACCTGCTTAAGTTTCTGGATCTGTAATGATTCTTAGGAATTATTGTAAACACAAGAAATGGATGGCAAAATCGAAAGCTAAGGCAGAAATAAGCCCAGGATCATTTTTGGTGGAAAATGGCATACCGACGGTGGTAGACCTGAAAGTTCTTCGGGAAATACGTCTAGAAATTCTTCAACTACCTTCGGAATTTGAACTTCTTCTATTGCCGTTACTACTCCCTGATATTGTTGAGTTGCCCCTGATCTGACTAAGGTGAACTACTTCATGCCTGGAATGTCAAAAGTTACACTCCCTCTACGATAATCTATTGTCGCATGACTCTTTCAGCCAGTCCATGCCTAAGATAACGTCGACACACACCTCTGTAATATCCTGCCAATCCCAAGAAACTCCGTACATCTGCTACGGTCTTGGGACTGGCCAACCTTCTACTGCTTCTACCTTCTTGGGATCTACTGCTACTCCAGCTCCTGATATGATGTGACCCAAGAATGAAATATGATCCGACCAAAACTCACACTGCTGAGCTTGGCATACAACTGGTTCTCTCTCAGAACCTGCAATACTTTCCTGAGTGTGGTCTTCATGCTCCTCTTCACTAGCAGAGTATACGAGAATGCCGTCGAGAAAATACCACGACAAACTGATCTAAGTATGGCATAAAGATGCGATTCATCAAATCCATGAATATTGCTGGAGCATTGGTCAAACCAAACGGTATTACTAAGAATTCATAATGCCCATACTTCGACCTGAATGCTGTCTTGGGAATATCTTCCTTCCGAACCCTCACCTGATGGTACCCTGAACGAAGATCTATCTTGGAGAAAACTCTAGCTTTGCTCAACTGATCAAATAAGTCGTCGATCCTGGGTAATGGGTACTTATTCTTCACTGTTGCCGCGTTAAGCTTCCTGTAGTCAATGCACAATCTGGATGACCCATCCTTCTTTCCCACAAGTACCACTGGTGCTGCCTACGGTGATACGCTTGCTTGGATGAACTTTTCTCCTTCAGTTCCTCTATATGCTGGTATACCTTGGCCTGCTCTGAATCCGCCATTCTGTAAACTCGATCTGATATCGGTTTAGTTCCTGTGCCAATTCTATACTGAACTCAATATTCCTAACCGGTGGTAGACCTGGAAGTTCTTCGGGAAATACGTCTAGAAATTCTTCAACTACCTTCGGAATCTGAACTTCTTCTATTCCGTTACTACTCCCTGCTCTTGTTGAGTTGCCCCTGATCTGACTAAGGTGAACTGCTTCATGCCTGGAATGTCAAAAGATACACTCCCTCTACGACAATCTATTGTCGCATGACTGTCTTTCAGCCAGTCCATGTCTAAGATAACGTCGAAATTTCCAACAGGAAATTCTATCAACCGGGCGGGTAAGGAATGCCCGCAAAATACAACGCTACATGCTAAAATAACTCTACTAACTCCTACGAGCCCATTACCAGTGAGTATATTCAACCTCCCTGGCAATGCCTCGAACTCCATTCCTAGTCGTGTCGTAAATTGTGCAGATATAAATGAATAGGATGCTCCCGAATCAAACAATGCTACTGCGGGATATGAGGCGACGAGAATGTTACCTGCCACAACATCTTCCGATGCCAATGCCTCCTCCAATGACAGAGTGAATGCTTGCCCTCGACCTCCTTACTGGTTTCCATGCTGCGGCCTAGCCTGATGCTGTTGCTGGCCCCTTCCTTGATGATGCTGGGGTGGTCTATGCTGGTGTTGCTGCATCGGCGGCCCCTGCTGCCGAAACATCTGAGCCTGCGGCATAAACGGATGTTGTGCCAACGGCCTTACTGCCACTGCTGGTCCTTGATACTGGCCTGCCCCTGGTGCTGGCAGAATAGGAAACTGCTGCCCTGGTCCTCCTGACCTCGAATTTATGGGACATATGGTAACCCGATGGTCTGGATTTCCACATATCAGACACAGTCCATTCAATGTCCGACACACATCTCTAGTGTGCCCTATCTTCCCATAATAAGTGCAGCCCGCCGGGGGTTGCTGGTTCTTCCTCTGTTGCTGTTGCTGCTGCCTGGGTGGTGGTGGTGCTGGTCCTCGTATCGCCACATCGTGGATACGAATGCCAGTGGATGGTGCTGTTGTTCGGGGCGCTGCTCCCCCTCCTCCTTCAATCTGACTGTGGGATCTCTTCTGACCCCCATTCCTCGCCGCAAGCCTCTGAATGGTGATCTCATGCCTTCGAGTTGCCGTCAATACTTCGTCAAAAGTTTGGTAATTGTGCCCCTCTATCAATTGCAAGATTTCAAAATGAAACCCTTGCTGAAACCTCATGGCCCTCTGGCTCTCTGTTGCTACCATCTCTGGGGCGAATCTACTCAATCTGCAGAACTCCACTGCATAAGCATCTACAGTCTTGCCGACCTGCCTGAGGTTGATAAACTTCTGTTGTAGCTCAAACCGTACCACAACTCCTTAGTACTTGGTCTTGAATCTTGCAGTAAAATCGTCCCAAGCCATAGGACGTCTGATGCCCACTTCCTCTGATTCCCACCAATCACGTACGAGATCCTGAAGTAACAACTTCACTAGATCCACACGTTCTTCTGCCGGTACCTTAGCTGCTGTCAGAATAGCCTCAATATCCTTAAGCCATGCATCTGCTGAGATGGCATCCTCCGTGCCCTCGAAACGGCGGGGGTTGTACTTGCAAAACCTGGCTGATGCTCCTGAATCAGTCCTCACTCCTCTTTCCAAAGCCGTCTACAATCCTTGGTTGAGCAACACATTCTGCTCTTGTAGCTGAGTGTGCATGCGCTGTTGGGCCAACATCTGATATTGCTGAGTAGCCATCATTCCTCTCATGATCTCCAGAAGGGCTGGTGTGTCCACTCTCACAGGGGTAGGTGGAACTGTTGGTGGTGGTGGAACATCCGGATACTGCGGTTCAGCTGCTGGTTCTACTATCACATCTTCTTGGATAGCCTCCTGAGGTGAGACTGGCCCTTGTTGCTGACCAACCTGGTCATGTTGCCCATGTTGCCCCTGTTGTTGTCCAGCTCTGACCGATGCGGACGAAGTGCCCCTAAGAAAGGGACAAGAGAACAATCAAACAACCGGACATGAAGGATCAATGAAGTCAAAGGATACCGGAATGTCAAGCAAGGGTTGAGAATAACGAATCATGAGATCAAAGGGGGAACACGTATGATTGAGACATCCTATAAATCAAAATACCCCACAAGTCTGAAATCAGACCTGCATGGGCCACCACTAAAACCTTGTCACGCTCCAGAACCAGAATACTGGAGAGCGGGGGAATGACTCAGCCAGCTACGTATTATGGGTAGATGAATACCGTATAATACGATCAATGCTGTCTAACCAGACGAGGGGGTGCATACTACATGAAAGTCTTACTATGGTCACTTCACATCTATTGTCTCAATCATTCAAACAAGAAGCAAAAATAGAGAATATGTAAGATAAAGCAGTAAGGCGTCCCAAACGCTTAGTCAAAATGTTCTTGAGATCTGGCTTTACAAAACATAGCCAGATGGTATAGTAACATATACACAATTGTTATCAGCTGCAGTCTGACTTAATTACAATTATGTAAAAGTAAGTACAAGATAATCCGACTAACATGTCGGTGCCAAACGGCTAAGTATGAAGTAAATAACAAAACGAGCGGTGAAGTAAGGAACCGACTCGAGTCCTCCTGCGATCATTCCCCTAGTATTGACCATCTTGGAGATAGAAGTAAGCTGGATCCTCGGGGACCGGCTCTAAATCTGGCCATGCAAAACCAGAGAGGTTAGACCTCTAATAGCAAGTACCACAAGGAAGGACGATATGAAGGATTAAACCAGTAAGTAAGAGAATATAATAATAGATCTCTGCTTTCCACTAGGATTCACATAACATCACGACACTTCGAACCAACCTCCCAACCAAACAAGGACAGAGGTTGGCCCGTCATGTCCTGACATTCTGATCATCTCAGTTAGGCAACAGAGTAGGTACAGTACACAAACAAATTATCTTGAATGGCCAATCAACTCTTACGGCTTGCCATTGTGAGTCCCAAGTTATCCTGGAATTATGCAAATAGGGATTCCTCAGTTCTTACTATATGCGAGCAAGGCTAGTCTATCCAGTCAATCAATTGCGCCAATCATGTAATTAGACGAGTCCCAGTGGGACGCCCGCCGTTAATATACCATGTACAATTTAATAACATAAGCAGATACCGTTCCCTGCCCGTGTGACAGATTTACAGTATCTGTGGGAACCAGCCGGCCTGTCGGGCACTACTAGTCCCAAGAGGGCTGCCATGTAAGAACTCGGGGATCCATTCTCTCCATGCAATCATTATTTTATTTAACTTAATGGTCTCTACGTTGAGTGAAATCCCATACCGTGGATCATGGTCATTCAAATGAGTACTTTCGTACGGGGTACGATATGCGCAACTCTACAACAATATCCGTGCGTCTAGGTTGTCGGTCTTACATAGCGTAATACACAATCAATTCTAACCACGGAGTAATCATGCCTTGACCATAAAGTACACATACTGCTTTTGTAAAAGAAATAAATAAATAAATAAATAAATTGAAGCCTGCATGTGCCTGTACGTCAATATTCGGGATCAGCCAGTCGATTACAATAGCTCATTACATGAACGTGTCTCATTCATTCAATTCAATAAGACGACTAGCCAGTCTCTTAGTTCCAACTAGGAACGTATGATCAATTTTAGTCAAGATAACCATTTTCATCAATGGTGACAAGGCATGAAGGTCAATTAGTATTACATGGGGTCGAGTCTATAACTCTCAGGGTTAAGTTCCAGTCTCACTGGGTATCCATAAACCAGTCAAGACACAAGACATGTTCTACGCAACCATATGTATCAAAAACATTAACATGCTAAGATTATCGAGTTCATGCAAAAAGCATAAGGATATAATAAGAGAAATATCATGCCATCATTAAATAAATAAATTATAAAACAAATAGAAACACCCAGGTCAGGAAGTCACGCCAACAAGTCTATGCTAAGACCAACAAGTCTAGAAGGAGTGAGCGTGAAAAGTGGTTCACGTTGGCACGTACAGCATGAGCGTGAAGGGAAATTCACGTACGCACCGCGTGAGCGTGAAAAGTGAGCGTGGAAAGTGAGCGTAGAAAGTGATAAGAAATCTACGCACGCACGCAAAGACGTGTGCGTAACTAAAATGTCACACTGACACGCAAGAACGTGTGCGTGACTAAAAATTCACGCACGCACGTAAGAACGTGTGCGTGACTAAAAATTCACGCACTCGTGTAAGAACATGTGCGTGACTAAAAATTCACGCACTCATGTAAAAACGTGTGCGTGACTGAAAATTCACGCAGACACGTAAGAACGTGTGCGTGACTAAAAATTCACGCAGACACGTAAGAACGTGTGCGTGACTAAAAATTCACGCACTCATGTAAGAACGTGAGCGTGACTGAAAATTCACGCAGACACGTAAAGACGTGTGCGTGACTGAAAATTCACGCAGGCACGTAAAGACGTGTGCGTGACTAAAAATTTACGCAGACACGTAAAGACGTGTGCGTGACTGAAAATTCACGCAGACACGTAAGAACGTGAGCGTGACTAAAAATTCACGCAGACACGTAAAGACGTGTGCGTGACTAAAAATTCACGCTATCACGTAAGAACGTGTGCGTGACTGAACCTTCGTTCCAAGCCAGAAGTAAAGTTCCCATGGTTCAGAACCCATGGACAACCGAGAATACACGCCAAGTTGGGAGATCAAAACCCATAAACAACCGAGAATACAACAACTTAGATCTAGAAGAAACAAGCCAAAGAAATCAAAAATGCTAAGTACTAAACTCTCTCAGGATCATGAGAGGAAGACAAATGAACCATAAAAATGGTTCTCCAAGTGGGAAGCAAGAAGCAAGATGTACTTGCCTGCTGTTGGTTAGTGGAGAGAGTGATGAGGAAGAAGAAGAAGTAATGGTGAAGGAGAGTTTATGAGGAGAGAGAAGGAGATGGGGGCCTTAAATAGGAAGGGGGGTGGTAGGTGGGGGTTCGGTTCATTGAACCACCATGAACCCGAGAAAACCAACCTAGGCCGAACCACAAAGCAAGACTGAAACAGAGAAGTAAAATACAGAAAGTAAAGTACAGAAATAAAATTACAGGAAATAAAATGCCGATAATTAATTAACATAAAATTAAAGGAATTTAAATACAGGATAATACATGATAAATACTAAATAAATATAAATGAGTTGTACATGTATAAAAATACGCATTCTGGGAACGGGGAGTGACATCTCTACCCACCTTAGAAAAATTCCGTCCTCGGAATTTCAAATCCAAGCAGGTAGAAATATCGGAGCTAAACTAATACAAGCAATTCTAGTGAGCAAGCAATCATTTTTACCATATCAAAAGCAAGTACTATATATGTAAATTCATCATTCTACGATATCAAGTAGCTCTATCCATAATGCGATAAGCATGAAGAATCAGGACAATCAAGGTATACAGAAAGAGATAAACCTTGTGAGTCAAACAGGTGTGGATACCGTGATCGGATATCATCCTCACGTTCCCACGTTGACTCTCCCAAGGAGTGATGACCCCAAGCAACACGGACAAGACTAATTGTTCGGTTCTTAAATATCTTCTCTCTTCGGTCCAAAATGGACACAGGCTGTTCCTCGTAAGACAGGTTGGTACCAACAACCAGCTCAGAATGATCTAGGATATGGCTTGGGTCCGATACATACCTACGTAATTGAGATACATGAAACACGTCATGCACCTCTCGTAAGGAAGGTGGGAGGGATAAACGATAAGCATAATCGCCTATCCGATCAAGGATAATAAATGGGCCCACGTACCGCGAACTCAATTTCCCGCGAACGCCAAATCTAATGACCCCACGAGTAGGTGAGATCCGCAAGAATACGTGGTCCCCAACAGAGAACTCTAACGGCCTACGATGCTGGTCCGCCCAATGACGATGCCGGTCCTGCGCAACTCGAAGTCGCTCTCTAATTCCCTTAACCACTTCAACCGTTTGAATAATCATTTCTGGGCCTAACATCTTCCTCTCCCCGATATTATCCTATGCAAGCGGTGACCTGCACTTCTTACCATATAATGCTTCGAATGGCGCCATCTGGATACTGGCTTGATAACTATTGTTGTATGAGAACTCGACTAAGTGCAGGTGACTCTTCCAAGATCCTCCAAAATCTAGAGTGCAAGCTCGCAACATATCTTCTAAAGTCTGAATCGTTCTTTCTGATTGCCCGTCCGTCTGCGGATGGTAAGCCGTGCTAAATCTTAACTTGGTACCCAGACTATGATGTAAGCTCTTCCAAAAATATGATATAAAGCGGGTATCTCGGTCCGACACAATACTGACATGGACTCCATGCTGCCTGACTATCTGTTGCATATACAACTCTGCCAACTTTTCTGTAGATTGCCCTACTCTGAAAGGAAGAAAGTGTGCTATATTTGTAAGTCGGTCCACTATTACCCAAATAGCATCCTTACCACTTGGTGATCTCGGTAAACCGGTCACAAAGTCCATTGTAATATGCTCCCATTTCCATTCCGGAATAGGAAGCAGTTGCAATAACCCAGCTGGCCTCTGCTGTTCTGCCTTCACTTGCTGACATACCAAGCAACGGGAAACAAATCTAGCTATCTTTCTCTTCATTCCGTTCCACCAGAAGTGCTGCTTGATATCTTGGTACATCTTGGTCCCTCCAGGGTGAATAGAATACTGAGAACTGTGAGCTTCTGCCATAACCTCCTGTCTGATATCTCCACTAGGCACATATAGACGTGATCCAAACCTAAGTGTACCATCTTCATGAATTCTCATCTCCTTCCTGAGTCCTGACTCACATTCTGCCCTAAGCTTCTGAATCCTTGGGTCCTGAGCCTGAGCTGCCTTGATCCTGCCTACCAAGTCGGATTGAACTTGCAGACTTGTTAGAACTCCTACATCACTAGAAAGTATAACTTCGATGCCCATCTTCTGAAGGTCTTCTAAGATATGCCTCTGTGTTGTCAACATAAATGCGCCGCCTCTCCTGCTAAGAGCGTCTGCTACTATATTAGCCTTGCCTGGATGATACTGAAGCTCTACGTCATAATCCTTAATCAACTCCAACTATCTTCTCTGCCTCATGTTTAGTTCCTTCTGAGTAAAGATGTACTTCAGACTTTTATGGTCTGTGTACTTGTCCACTCGGTCACCATATAAGTAATGCCTCCATAGCTTCAGAGCAAACACTACTGCCGCTAACTCCAAATCATGAGTTGGGTAATTCTTCTCGTGGTCCCGAAGCTGCCTAGATGCATATGCTATCACCTTTCCATGTTGCATAAGGACGCATCCAAGTCCTTTACCTGACGCATCACAATATACTGTAAAACTTTCGGGTCCAACTGGCAATGTAAGAATAGGTGCTGATATTAATTTCTGCTTCAAAGTCTCAAATGATGCCTGACATTCTGCCGACCAAACGAATGGTACATCCTTCCGGGTCAAGCGGGTCATGGGTGCTGAAAGCTTTGTAAAGTCTGACACAAACCTTCTGTAATATCCCGCCAATCCCAAGAAACTCCGCACATCTGCTACGGTCTTGGGTACTGGCCAACCTTTTACTGCTTCTACCTTCTTGGGATCTACTGCTACTCCAGCTCCTGATATGATGTGACCCAAGAATGAAATGTGATCCGACCAAAACTCACACTTGCTGAGCTTGGCATACAACTGGTTCTCTCTCAGAACCTGCAACACTTTCCTAAGGTGGTCTTCATGCTCCTCTTCACTAGCAGAGTATACGAGAATATCGTCGAGAAATACCACGACAAACTGATCTAAGTATGGCATAAAGATGCGATTCATCAAATCCATGAATATTGCTGGAGCATTGGTCAAACCAAACGGTATTACTAAGAATTCATAATGCCCATACTTCGACCTGAATGCTGTCTTGGGAATATCTTCCTTCCGAACCCTCACCTGATGGTACCCTGAACGAAGATCTATCTTGGAGAAAACTCTAGCTTTGCTCAACTGATCAAATAAGTCGTCGATCCTGGGTAATGGGTACTTGTTCTTCACTGTTGCCGCGTTAAGCTTCCTGTAGTCAATGCACAATCTGGATGACCCATCCTTCTTTCCCACAAGTACTACTGGTGCTGCCCACGGTGATACGCTTGCTTGGATGAACTTCTTCTCCTTCAGTTCCTCTATATGCTGGTATACCTTGGCCTGCTCTGAATCCGCCATTCTGTAAACTCGATCTGATATCGGTTTAGTTCCTGGTGCCAATTCTATACTGAACTCAAAATCCCTAATCGGTGGTAGACCTGGAAGTTCTTCGGGAAATACGTCTAGAAATTCTTCAACTACCTTCGGAATCTGAACTTCTTCTATTGCCGTTACTACTCCCTGCTCTTGTTGAGTTGCCCCTGATCTGACTAAGGTGAACTGCTTTATGCCTGGAATGTCAAAAGATACACTCCCTCTACGACAATCTATTGTCGCATGACTGTCTTTCAGCCAGTCCATACCTAAGATAACGTCGAAATTTCTAACAGGAAATTCTATAAACCGGGCGGGTAAGGAATGCCCGCAAACTACAACGCTACATGCTAAAATAACTCTACTAACTCCTACGAGCCCATTACCAGTGAGTATATTCAACCTCCCTGGCAATGCCTCGAACTCCATTCCTAGTCGTGTCGCAAATTGTGCAGATATAAATGAATGGGATGCTCCCGAATCAAACAATGCTACTGCGGGATATGAGGCGACGAGAATGTTACCTGCCACAACATCTTCCGATGCCAATGCCTCCTCCAAGGACAGAGTGAATGCTTGCCCTCGACCTCCTTGCTGGTTTCCATGCTGCGGCCTAGCCTGATGCTGTTGTTGGCCCCTTCCTTGATGATGCTGGGGTGGTCTATGCTGGTGTTGCTGCATCGACGGCCCCTGCTGTCGAAACATCTGAGCCTGCGGCATAAACGGACGCTGTGCCAACGGCCTTACTGCCACTGCTGGTCCTCGATACTGGCCTGCCCCTGGTGCTGGCAGAGCAGGAAACTGCTGCCCTGGTCCTCCTGACCTCGAATTTATGGGACATATGGTAACCCGATGGTCTGGATTTCCACATATCAGACACAGTCCATTCAATGTCCGACACACATCTCTAGTGTGTCCCATCTTCCCACAATAAGTGCAGCCCGCCGGGGGTTGCTGGTTCTTCCTCTGTTGCTGTTGCTGCTGCCTGGGTAGTGGTGGTGCTGGTCCTCGTATCGCCACATCGTAGATACGAATGCCAGTGGATGGTGCTGTTGTTCGGGGCGCTGCTCCCCCTCCTCCTTCAATCTGACTGTGGGATCTCTTCTGACCCCCAGTCCTCGCCGCAAGCCTCTGAATGGTGATCTCATGCCTTCGAGTTGCCGTCAATACTTCGTCAAAAGTTTGGTAATTGTGCCCCTCTATCAATTACAAGATTTCAAGATGAAACCCTTGCAGAAACCTCATGGCCCTCTGGCTCTCTGTTGCTACCATCTCTGGGGCGAATCTACTCAATCTGCAGAACTCCGCTGCATAAGCATCTACAGTCTTGCCGGCCTGCCTGAGGTTGATAAACTTCTGTTGTAGCTCAAACCGTGCCACAACTCCATAGTACTTGGTCTTGAATCTTGCAGTAAAATCGTCCCAAGCCACAGGACGTCTGATGCCCACTTCCTCTGATTTCCACCAATCACGTGCGAGATTCTGAAGTAACAACTTCACTAGATCCACACGTTCTTCTGCCGGTACCTTAGCTGCTGTCAGAATAGCCTCAATATCCTTAAGCCATACATCTGCTGAGATGGCATCCTCCGTGCCCTTGAAACGGCGGGGGTTGTACTTGCAAAACCTAGCTGATGCTCCTGAATCAGTCCTCACTCCTCTTTCCAAAGCCGTCTGCAATCCTTGGTTGAGCAACACATTCTGCTCTTGTAGCTGAGTGTGCATGCGCTGCTGGGCCAACATCTGATGTTGCTGAGTAGCCATCATTCCTCTCATGATCTCCAGAAGGGCTGGTGTGTCCACTCTCACAGGGGTAGGTGAAACTGTTGGTGGTGGTGGAACATCCGGATACTGCGGTTCAGCTGCTGGTTCTACTATCACATCTTCTTGGATAGCCTCCTGAGGTGAGACTGGCCCTTGTTGCTGACCAACCTGGTCATGTTGCCCATGTTGTCCCTGTTGTTGTCCAGCTCTGACTGATGCGGACGAAGTGCCCCTAAGAAAAGGGACAAGAGAACAATCAAACAACCGGACATGAAGGATCAATGAAGTCAAAGGATACCGGAATGTCAAGCAAGGGTTGAGAATAACGAATCACGAGATCAAAGGGGGAACACGTATGATTGAGACATCCTATAAATCAAAACACCCCACAAGTCTGAAATCAGACCTGCATGGGCCACCACTAAAACCTTGTCATGCCCCAGAACCAGAATACTGGAGAGCGGGGGAATGACTCAGCCAGCTACGTATTACGGGTAGATGAATACCGTATAATACGATCAATGCTGTCTAACCAGACGAGGGGGTGCATACTACATGAAAGTCTTACTATGGTCACTTCACATCTATTGTCTCAATCATTCAAACAAGAAGCAAAAATAGAGAATATGTAAGATAAAGCAGTAAGGCGTCCCAAACGCTTAGTCAAAATGTTCTTGAGATCTGGCTTTACAAAACATAGCCAGATGGTATAGTAACATATACACAATTGTTATCAGCTGCAGTCTGACTTAATTACAATTATGTAAAAGTAAGTACAAGATAATTCGACTAACATGTCGGTGCCAAACGGCTAAGTATGAAGTAAATAACAAAACGAGCGGTGAAGTAAGGAACCGACTCGAGTCCTCCTGCGATCATTCCCCTAGTATTGACCATCTTGGAGATAGAAGTAAGCTGGATCCTCGGGGACCGGCTCTAAATCTGGCCATGCAAAACCAGAGAAGTTAGACCTCTAATAGCAAGTACCACAAGGAAGGACGATATGAAGGATTAAACCAGTAAGTAAGAGAATATAATAATAGATCTCTGCTTTCCACTAGGATTCACATAACATCACGACACTTCGAACCAACCTCCCAACCAAACAAGGACAGAGGTTGGCCCGTCATGTCCTGACATTCTGATCATCTCAGTTAGGCAACAGAGTAGGTACAGTACACAAACAAATCATCTTGAATGGCCAATCAACTCTTACGGCTTGCTATTGTGAGTCCCAAGTTATCCTGGAATTATGCAAATAGGGATTCCTCAGTTCTTACTATATGCGAGCAAGGCTAGTCTATCCAGTCAATCAATTGTGCCAATCATGTAATTAGACGAGTCCCAGTGGGACGCCCGCCGTTAATATACCATGTACAATTTAATAACATAAGCAGATACCGTTCCCTGCCCGTGTGACAGATTTACAGTATCTGTGGGAACCAGCCGGCCTGTCGGGCACTACTAGTCCCAAGAGGGCTGCCATGTAAGAACTCGGGGATCCATTCTCTCCATGCAATCATTATTTTATTTAACTTAATGGTCTCTACGTTGAGTGAAATCCCATACCGTGGATCATGGTCATTCAAATGAGTACTTTCGTACGGGGTACGATATGCGCAACTCTACAACGATACCCGTGCGGCTAGGTTGTAGGTCTTACATAGCGTAATACAACAATCAATTCTAACCACGGAGTAATCATGCCTTGACCATAAAGTACACATGCTGCTTTTGTAAAATAAATAAATAAATAAATAGATAAATTGAAGCCTGCATGTGCCTGTACGTCAATATTCGGGATCAGCCAGTCGATTACAATAGCTCATTACATGAACGTGTCTCATTCATTCAATTCAATAAGACGACTAGCCAGTCTCTTAGTTCCAACTAGGAACGCATGATCAATTTTAGTCAAGATAACCATTTTCATCAATGGTGACAAGGCATGAAGGTCAATTAGTATTACATGGGGTCGAGTCTATAACTCTCAGGGTTAAGTTCCAGTCTCACTGGGTATCCATAAACCAGTCAAGACACAAGACATGTTCTACGCAACCATATGTATCAAAAACATTAACATGCTAAGATTATCGAGTTCATGCAAAAAGCATAAGGATATAATAGAAGAACTATCATGCCATCATTAAATGAATAAATTATAAAACAAATAGAAACACTCAGGTCAGGAAGTCACGCCAACAAGTCTATGCTAAGACCAACAAGTCACGCCAACAAGTCTAGAAGGAGTGAGCGTGAAAAGTGGTTCACGTTGGCACGCACAGCGTGAGCGTGAAGGAAAATTCACGCACGCACCGCGTGAGCATGAAAAGTGAGCGTGGAAAGTGAGCGTGGAAAGTGATAAGAAATCCACGCACGCACGCAAAGACGTGTGCGTAACTAAAATGTCACGCTGACACGCAAGAACGTGTGCGTGACTAAAAATTCACGCACGCACGTAAGAACGTGTGCGTGACTAAAAATTCACGCACTCGTGTAAGAACATGTGCGTGACTAAAAATTCACGCACTCATGTAAAAACGTGTGCGTGACTGAAAATTCACGCAGACACGTAAGAACGTGTGCGTGACTAAAAATTCACGCAGACACGTAAGAACGTGTGCGTGACTAAAAATTCACGTACTCATGTAAGAACGTCAGCGTGACTGAAAATTCACGCAGACACGTAAAGACGTGTGCGTGACTGAAAATTCACGCAGGCACGTAAAGACGTGTGCGTGACTAAAAATTCACGCAGACACGTAAAGACGTGTGCATGACTGAAAATTCACGCAGACACGTAAGAACGTGAGCGTGACTAAAAATTCACGCAGACACGTAAAGACGTGTGCGTGACTAAAAATTCACGCTGGCACGTAAGAACGTGTGCGTGACTGAACCTTCGTTCCAAGCCAGAAATAAAGTTCCCATGGTTCAGAACCCATGGACAACCGAGAATACACGCCAAGTTGGGAGATCAAAACCCATGAACAACCGAGAATACAACAACTTAGATCTAGAAGAAACAAGCCAAAGAAATCAAAAATGCTAAGTACTAAACTCTCTCAGGATCATGAGAGGAAGACAAATGAACCATAAAAATGGTTCTCCAAGTGGGAAGCAAGAAGCAAGATGTACTTGCCTGCTGTTGGTTGGTGGAGAGAGTGATGAGGAAGAAGAAGAAGTAATGGTGAAGGAAAGTTTATGAGGAGAGAGAAGGAGATGGGGGCCTTAAATAGGAAGGGGGGTGGTAGGTGGGGGTTCGGTTCATTGAACCACCATGAACCCGAGAAAACCAACCTAGGCCGAACCACAAAGCAAGACTGAAACAGAGAAGTAAAATGCAGAAAGTAAAGTACAAAAATAAAATTGCAGGAAATAAAATGCCGATAATTAATTAACATAAAATTAAAGGAATTTAAATACAGGATAATACATGATAAATACTAAATAAATATAAATGAGTTGTACATGTATAAAAATACGCATTCTGGGAACGGGGAGTGACATCTCTACCCACCTTAAAAAAATTCCGTCATCGGAATTTCAAATCCAAGCAGGTAGAAATATCGAAGCTAAACTAATACAAGCAATTCTAGTGAGCAAGCAATCATTTTTACCATATCAAAAGCAAGTACTATATATGTAAATTCATCATTCTACGATATCAAGTAGCTCTACCCATAAGGCGATAAGCATGAAGAATCAGGACAATCAAGGTATACAGAAAGAGATAAACCTTGTGAGTCAAACAGGTGTGGATACCGTGATCGGATATCATCCTCACGTTCCCACGTTGACTCTCCCAAGGAGTGATGACCCCAAGCAACACGGACAAGACTAATTGTTCGGTTCTTAAATATCTTCTCTCTTCGGTCCAAAATAGACACAGGCTGTTCCTCGTAAGACAGGTTGGTACCAACAACCAGCTCAGAATGATCTAGGATATGGCTTGGGTCCGATACATACCTACGTAATTGAGATACATGAAACACGTCATGCACCTCTCGTAACGAAGGTGGGAGGGATAAACGATAAGCAATATCGCCTATCCGATCAAGGATAATAAATGGGCCCACGTACCGCGGACTCAATTTCCCGCGAACGCCAAATCTAATGACCCCACGAGTAGGTGAGATCCGCAAGAATACGTGGTCCCCAACAGAGAACTCTAACGGCCTACGATACTGGTCCGCCCAATGACGATGCCGGTCCTGCGCAACTCGAAGTCGCTCTCTAATTCCCTTAACCACTTCAACCGTTTGAACAATCATTTCTGGGCCTAACATCTTCCTCTCCCCGATATCATCCCATGCAAGCGGTGACCTGCACTTCTTACCATATAGTTCTTCGAATGGCGCCATCTGGATACTGGCTTGATAACTATTGTTGTATGAGAACTCGACTAAGTGCAGGTGACTCTTCCAAGACCCTCCAAAATCTAGAGTGCAAGCTCGCAACATATCTTCTAAAGTCTGAATCGTTCTTTCTGATTGCCCGTCCGTCTGCGGATGGTAAGCCGTGCTAAATCTTAACTTGGTACCCAGACTATGATGTAAGCTCTTCCAAAAATATGATGTAAAGCGGGTATCTCGGTCCGACACAATACTGACATGGACTCAATGCTGCCTGACTATCTGTTGCATATACAACTCTGCCAACTTTTCTGTAGATTGCCCTACTCTGAAAGGAAGAAAGTGTGCTACATTTGTAAGTCGGTCCACTATTACCCAAATAGCATCCTTACCACTTGGTGATCTCAGTAAACCGGTCACAAAGTCCATTGTAATATGCTCCCATTTCCATTCCGAAATAGGAAGCGGTTGCAATAACCCAGCTGGCCTCTGCTGTTCTGTCTTCACTTGCTGACATACCAAGCAACGGAAAACAAATCTAGCTATCTTTCTCTTCATTCCGTTCCACCAGAAGTGCTGCTTGATATCTTGGTACATCTTGGTCCCTCCAGGGTGAATAGAATACTGAGAACTGTGAGCTTCTGCCATAACCTCCTGTCTGATATCTCCACTAGGCACATATAGACGTGATCCAAACCTAAGTGTACCATCTTCATGAATTCTCATCTCCTTCCTGAGTCCTGACTCACATTCTGTCCTAAGCTTCTGAATCCTTGGGTCCTGAGCCTGAGCTGCCTTGATCCTGCCTACCAAGTCGGATTGAACTTGCAGACTTGTTAGAACTCCTACATCACTAGAAAGTATAACTTCGATTCCCATCTCCTGAAGGTCTTCTAAGATATGCCTCTGTGTTGTCAACATGAATGCGCCGTCTCTCCTGCTAAGAGCGTCTGCTACTATATTAGCCTTGCCTGGATGATACTGAAGCTCTACGTCATAATCCTTAATCAACTCCAACCATCTTCTCTGCCTCATGTTTAGTTCCTTCTGAGTAAAGATGTACTTCAGACTTTTATGGTCTGTGTACATGTCCACTCGGTCACCATATAAGTAATGCCTCCATAGCTTCAGAGCAAACACTACTGCCGCTAACTCCAAATCATGAGTTGGGTAATTCTTCTCGTGGTCCCGAAGCTGCCTAGATGCATATGCTATCACCTTTCCATGTTGCATAAGGACGCATCCAAGTCCTTTACCTGACGCATCATAATATACTGTAAAACTTTCGGGTCCAACTGGCAATGTAAGAATAGGTGCTGATATTAATTTCTGCTTCAAAGTCTCAAATGATGCCTGACATTCTGCCGACCAAACGAATGGTACATCCTTCCGGGTCAAGCGGGTCATGGGTGCTGAAAGCTTTGTAAAGTCTGACACAAACCTTCTGTAATATCCCGCCAATCCCAAGAAACTCCGCACATCTGCTACGGTCTTGGGTACTGGCCAACCTTCTACTGCTTCTACCTTCTTGGGATCTACTGCTACTCCAGCTCCTGATATGATGTGACCCAAGAATGAAATGTGATCCGACCAAAACTCACACTTGCTGAGCTTGGCATACAACTGGTTCTCTCTCAGAACCTGCAACACTTTCCTAAGGTGGTCTTCATGCTCCTCTTCACTAGCAGAGTATACGAGAATATCGTCGAGAAATACCACGACAAACTGATCTAAGTATGGCATAAAGATGCGATTCATCAAATCCATGAATATTGCTGGAGCATTGGTCAAACCAAACGGTATTACTAAGAATTCATAATGCCCATACTTCGACCTGAATGCTGTCTTGGGAATATCTTCCTTCCGAACCCTCACCTGATGGTACCCTGAACGAAGATCTATCTTGGAGAAAACTCTAGCTTTGCTCAACTGATCAAATAAGTCGTCGATCCTGGGTAATGGGTACTTGTTCTTCACTGTTGCCGCGTTAAGCTTCCTGTAGTCAATGCACAATCTGGATGACCCATCCTTCTTTCCTACAAGTACTACTGGTGCTGCCCACGGTGATACGCTTGCTTGGATGAACTTCTTCTCCTTCAGTTCCTCTATATGCTGGTATACCTTGGCCTGCTCTGAATTCGCCATTCTGTAAACTCGATCTGATATCGGTTTAGTTCCTGGTGCCAATTCTATACTGAACTCAATATCCCTAATCGGTGGTAGACCTGGAAGTTCTTCGGGAAATACGTCTAGAAATTCTTCAACTACCTTCGGAATCTGAACTTCTTCTATTGCCGTTACTACTCCCTGCTCTTATTGAGTTGCCCCTGATCTGACTAAGGTGAACTGCTTCATGCTTGGAATGTCAAAAGATACACTCCCTCTACGACAATCTATTGTCGCATGACTATCTTTCAGCCAGTCCATACCTAAGATAACGTCGAAATTTCCAACAGGAAATTCTATAAACCGGGCGGGTAAGGAATGCCCGTAAACTACAACGCTACATGCTAAAATAACCCTACTAACTCCTACGAGCCCATTACCAGTGAGTATATTCAACCTCCCTGGCAATGCCTCGAACTCCATTCCTAGTCGTGTCGCAAATTGTGCAGATATAAATGAATGGGATGCTCCCGAATCAAACAATGCTACTGCAGGATATGAGGCGACGAGAATGTTACCTGCCACAACATCTCCCGATGCCAATGCCTCCTCCAAGGACAGAGTGAATGCTTGCCTTCGACCTCCTTGCTGGTTTCTATACTGCGGCCTAGCCTGATGCTGTTGCTGGCCCCTTCCTTGATGATGCTGGGGTGGTCTATGCTGGTGTTACTGCATCGGCGGCCCCTGCTGCCGAAACATCTGAACCTGCGGCATAAACGGACGCTGTGCCAACGGCCTTACTGCCACTGCTGGTCCTCGATACTGGTCTACCCCTGGTGCTGGCAGAGCAGGAAACTGCTGCCCTGGTCCTCCTGACCTCGAATTTATGGGACATATGGTAACCCGATGGTCTGGATTTCCACATATCAGACACAGTCCATTCAATGTCCGACACACATCTCTAGTGTGCCCCATCTTCCCACAATAAGTGCAGCCCGCCGGGGGTTGCTGGTTCTTCCTCTGTTGCTGTTGCTGCTGCCTGGGTAGTAGTGGTGCTGGTCCTCGTATCGCCACATCGTGGATACGAATGCCAGTGGATGGTACTGTTGTTCGGGGCGCTGCTCCCCCTCCTCCTTCAATCTGACTGTGGGATCTCTTCTGACCCCCAGTCCTCGCCACAAGCCTCTGAATGGTGATCTCATGCCTTCGAGTTGCCGTCAATACTTCGTCAAAAGTTTGGTAATTGTGCCCCTCTATCAATTACAAGATTTCAAGATGAAACCCTTGCAGAAACCTCATGGCCCTCTGGCTCTCTGTTGCTACCATCTCTGGGGCGAATCTACTCAATCTGCAGAACTCCGCTGCATAAGCATCTACAGTCTTGCCGGCCTGCCTGAGGTTGATAAATTTCTGTTGTAGCTCAAACCGTGCCACAACTCCATAGTACTTGGTCTTGAATCTTGCAGTGAAATCATCCCAAGCCACAGGACGTCTGATGCCCACTTCCTCTGATTCCCACCAATCATGTGCGAGATCCTGAAGTAACAACTTCACTAGATCCACACGTTCTTCTGTCGGTACCTTAGATGCTGTCAGAATAGCCTCAATATCCTTAAGCCATGCATCTGCTGAGATGACATCCTCCGTGCCCTCGAAACGGCAGGGGTTGTACTTGCAAAACTTGGCTGATGCTCCTGAATCAGTCCTCACTCCTCTTTCCAAAGCCGTCTGCAATCCTTGGTTGAGCAACACATTCTGCTCTTGTAGCTGAGTGTGCATGCGCTGCTGGGCTAACATCTGATGTTGCTGAGTAGCCATCATTCCTCTCATGATCTCCAGAAGGGCTGGTGTGTCCACTCTCACAGGGGTAGGTGGAACTGTTGGTGGTGGTGGAACATCCGGATACTGCGGTTCAGCTGCTGGTTCTACTATCACATCTTCTTGGATAGCCTTCTGAGGTGAGACAGGCCCTTGTTGCTGACCAACCTGGTCATGTTGCCCATGTTGCCCCTGTTGTTGTCCAGCTCTGACCGATGCGGACGAAGTGCCCCTAAGAAAAGGGACAAGAGAACAATCAAACAACCGGACATGAAGGATCAATGAAGTCAAAGGATACCGGAATGTCAAGCAAGGGTTGAGAATAACGAATCACGAGATCAAGGGGAGAACACGTATGATTGAGACATCCTATAAATCAAAACACCCCACAAGTCTGAAATCAGACCTGCATGGGCCACCACTAAAACCTTGTCACGCTCCAGAACCAGAATACTGGAGAGCGGGGGAATGACTCAGCCAGCTACGTATTACGGGTAGATGAATACCGTATAATACGATCAATGCTGTCTAACCAGACGAGGGGGTGCATACTACATGAAAGTCTTACTATGGTCACTTCACATCTATTGTCTCAATCATTCAAACAAGAAGCAAAAATAGAGAACATGTAAGATAAAGCAGTAAGGCGTCCCAAACGCTTAGTCAAAATGTTCTTGAGATCTGGCTTTACAAAACATAGCCAGATGGTATAGTAACATATACACAATTGTTATCAGCTGCAGTCTGACTTAATTACAATTATGTAAAAGTAAGTACAAGACAATCCGACTAACATGTCGGTGACAAACGGCTAAGTATGAAGTAAATAACAAAACGAGCGGTGAAGTAAGGAACCCACTCGAGTCCTCCTGCGATCATTCCCCTAGTATTGACCATCTTGGAGGTAGAAGTAAGCTGGATCCTCGGGGACCGGCTCTAAATCTGGCCATGCAAAACCAGAGAGGTTAGACCTCTAATAGCAAGTACCACAAGGAAGGACGATATGAAGGATTAAACCAGTAAGTAAGAGAATATAATAATAGATCTCTGCTTTCCACTAGGATTCACATAACATCACGACACTTCGAACCAACCTCCCAACCAAATAAGGACAGAGGTTGGCCCGTCATGTCCTGACATTCTGATCATCTCAGTTAGGCAACAGAGTAGGTACAGTACACAAACAAATCATCTTGAACGGCCAATCAACTCTTACGGCTTGCTATTGTGAGTCCCAAGTTATCCTGGAATTATGCAAATAGGGATTCCTCAGTTCTTACTATGTGCGAGCAAGGCTAGTCTATCCAGTCAATCAATTGCGTCAATCATGTAATTAGACGAGTCCCAGCGGGACGTCCGTCGTTAATATACCTTGTACAATTTAATAATATAAGCATATACCGTTCCCTGCCCGTGTGACAGAATTACAGTATCTGTGGGAACCAGACGGCCTGTCGGGCACTACTAGTCCCAAGAGGGCTGCCATATAAGAACTCGGGGATCCATTCTCTCCATGCAATCATTATTTTATTTAACTTAATGGTCTCTATGTTGAGTGAAGTCCCATGCCGTGGATCATGGTCATTCAAATGAGTACTTTTGTACGGGGTACGATATGCGCAACTCTACAACGATACCCGTGCGGCTAGGTTGTAGGTCTTACATAGCGTAATGCAACAATCAATTCTAACCACGGAGTAATCATGCCTTGACCATAAAGTACACATACTGCTTTTGTAAAATAAATAAATAAATAAATAAATAAATTAAAGCCTGCATGTGCCTGTACGTCAATATTCGGGATCAGCAAGTCGATTACAATAGCTCATTACATGAACGTGTCTCATTCATTCAATTTAATAAGACGACTAGCCAGTCTCTTAGTTCCAACTAGGAACGCATGATCAATTTTAGTCAAGATAACCATTTTCATCAATGGTGACAAGGCATGAAGGTCAATTAGTATTACATGGGGTCGAGTCTATAACTCTCAGGGTTAAGTTCCAGTCTCACTGGGTATCCATAAACCAGTCAAGACACAAGACATGTTCTACGCAACCATATGTATCAAAAACATTAACATGCTAAGATTATCGAGTTCATGCAAAAAGCATAAGGATATAATAGAAGAACTATCATGCCATCATTAAATGAATAAATTATAAAACAAATAGAAACACTCAGGTCAGGAAGTCACGCCAACAAGTCTATGCCAAGACCAACAAGTCACGCCAACAAGTCTAGAAGGAGTGAGCGTGAAAAGTGGGAATGTGTGTGTGTGTGTACACTATACATATGTATATACATTACATATGTATATAGAGAGAGGGAAAGACAATGTGTGTGTGTGTACAATGAGGGGAAAAACAGTGTGGTGTGAGTGAACTGTTATGAGGACAGTGTACAGTGAGCAGTGCAAGCAAGAGTGAAATGTGAAGGGTGTGTGTGTGTTAGTTAAAACAGGGAAGGAAAAGGAAAGGAAACCAATTCATGAACTCAGTTTAAACTCAGAAAACCAACAGTATTCGAATTCAGTGTTCAAGATTTATGAGAAGCCAAACCATCTTGACTGTTCTACTAATGTAAATTCAAACCTTCACATTAACTCTCAGTTTATAGGAAATTTTGAACCATGACAGTTAACATATGAACTTAATCTCAGATTTTGAGCCAAAAGCAATCCAAAACATCCCAAAATCAACATACAATTAGTTAACAAGTAGGTATACTACATTAGGGTCTTAAACCATGTAATTATCAGTTCTAATGAGGTAAATTTTGATGCTCAAAGTTCACATTAAAATCTGGAATATACAGTGAATGGGGAAAAACAGGAATCAGTGAACCCACATTTCAAAACCCATTTTCGAAATCGATACTCAACCAAATCACCCCAAAATTGACATACAAGTAGGACACATATAGGAGAACAACATTAGGGTATTAAACCAATAATTAACAGCATTTAAGTGGGTTAAAAGACTGCTAAAAATCAAATTGGAAAACTGGAAATCAGTGAAGAACACAGTTTTCAGAAAATAGGGTAAATGCAAAAATATAAATCGAAAATATGTTAACATGCCAAATCATTGGTTGGTAAACCTTAATACACTTGTGCACGTGTCATACAAGTCACCTCGTGTCCACCATAGCCGAATACGGCGTGTCCACATCACAGGAAACAAAACAGTCAAACTGACACTGCATAGCAGTGCAGCCTCGTGTACGTGTTCTAGAGGGTCTAGGACACGACACGATACGAATCAAGTCTCGTGATCACACATGTGGGTTCGCCTAGTATAGCTCTAGGTCTGACACAGCCTGACATGGGTCCATGTGTCACGGTGTCGTGTCCAGAAGTGTAACAGTGCACGAAAAATCGACTGAACGACCCAGTGTAAAACCCGTGCACACTAAATTACGTATCCGACACAACACGAGAGGCCCTAAAATTAACTTGACACATGTGGTGTCAGTCAATGCCCCTTCGTGTGTGTCGAATATCTCCTATCCAAGTGTCGTGTCCACTGAGAAATAGCACCCGAGTAGCAGGACACTGCTCACGGGCTGAACGTGTGTGTTCGTGTCCAGATCCCGACACAACACGACACTAAATTAAGCTCAGTCAAATGGAAAACATCAAACCACATCTAGATCTAGTTTCCTATTCAAACACTTTTCAAAATCTCGATCGAAATGCCCACTGTGGCATTTCCTCGAACACCTACGCACGATCACTGATACGTGTCCGATATGGACACGTATAGGACACGAAATTGAGCAAACCCTATTCCTACAGTACAATGACACATAGGGCTTGGTGTTTATGCAAGGAAACCCTAATTTTAATGGAGGATTAGGATTTTACCTATGTGTGTTCTTCAACACAAAAAGCCTCTTCAAAGGGGATCTCCAAAAGCCACCCAACGTCTCCAAATTGTTTCAATCCTGTGATGTGACTCCACAAACAGTAGGAGAACAGTGATTAGAGTGCTATGGAAGAAATCTCAATAAAAATGGAGCTCTATTGATTAATCTATGAAGAAATACAAATGGAGGCTCACCTAGTTCTTAGAAAAAATAATAGAATAGTGAAAAGAGGCACAAATTTCTAAGGAGATACTTTATAGGCAAGGGGGGTCCTTGGTCGGCCACTTAGCTAGGGTTAGGGTTTTTAGGATGCATCTAAGGCTAGCAATGAATCAAGTCTAATGAGTGGCCTAGAATCTAGGGCTCTTTCCTAGTCCATTTGCAAACCACTTTACTTAGCTAAACATGACTTAGACCATTATCCAATACTAACTAATTCTCTATGTAGCTAACTAGACTAGCTATGACTAATCTAGGTTAGGTCCAATCTAGGTTAGACTAACCTAAACCACATGGCAATCAATTAACTAGTATTTAATCACACCATTCTAATTAATCATTTTAAATTCCAAATAATATATATTAAATTCAAATAATTCAAAAATGACAAAAATACCCTCAAACTAAAAATGATAAATGAAATACTCTAATCACATGGCTAGGCTCTAGGTCACTATCTCTAGGGTTATACTAGCAAAACACCAAATCACAAGTCATGATTTTAAATAGTTTAAAAATGATTAAAAATCACCAAAAATTATAATATGAAATAAATATCAGTAAATAATAATTATAATTACAAAATTTCAAAATTACCCTCATCTGGAAAACTGGGTGTTACAATCCTATCCACCTTATAAAAATTTCGTCCTCGAAATTAAAAGGCGAAACTAACAATGAGAAGGATAGACGATCATACCTCACGGTCCAAAAAGATAAGAGTATCGCTCGCGCATCTCATCCTCCCGCTCCCAGGTAGACTCTCCTGGAGAATGTTGCCTCCATGCGACGCAAACCAAGGGTATCACCTAGTTTCTCAGCACCTTCTCTCGGCGATCCAGAATCTCCACTGACTGCTCTGGATAACTGAGAGTAGGCCCTACCACAATCTCTGAATGATCAAGCACATGGCTAGGGTCAGCCACGTACCGTCTCAACTGTGATACATGGAATACGTTGTGGACACCCACTAGTGCAGGTGGCAAGTCTAGCATGTATGCCACGTCACCGTCTCTCCCGCTGATCATGAAAGGTCCGGTGAAGCGCGGACTAAGCTTCCCACCTCCACCAAAACGTATAGTACCACGAGTCGGAGATATCCGCAGAGAAACCATGTCTCCGACCTAAACACAAACAGGGTCTCATGTTACTAAATAATCAAACATGATCAAACAACAAAACAAGCAACCTACTTCTAATCCTATCTCTAATCAACTGAGTCAAACATAGCCAATGGTCAATCACTAGTCAATTTTCTCAACATCCTAGTACCTGGTCATCAGTTGGTCAACTTCTTAGGATTTTACCTATGCTAGCTACCTAAGCGTTGGCAACTAGAATTTAGCAAAAAGAGAAACTCTATAATAGGCTAGCTCTTAACTTCCTAATCCTATAAAGTCACCCATAACTAAGTACCTACAAGCTGAGCACACCAATCCCAATTACCATATATATATGCTCAAGAACAACAACCCATCACATATATCCTGAGTATATTATCTATATATATATATGACTGATCAACCAAAGGTTAAAGTAGACTAAACTTATAAGTGACTGTCACGCCCCAGAACTAGAATACTGGAGAGCGGGGGACAGACACAGCCAGCTACGTACATTGAAGTGAATCTTACCTCGCAATACGGTCACGGCTGTCTAGATGCATGAGGGTTTACTACAAGCCATCAGTCTCTTAAGGTCAATAACAAGCCTAGTGTCTCAATCTCAAGCAACAAGTAGATATAACAAGATGGTAGATCATCAGACATACAAGGTAAGGCGTCCCATACATTACATATTCAGATGATCATGAAGCTAGTCATACAAAATACGAAGACTAGCAAGAGTTTAAGTCATACATGATCAACCCTAGGATTTGTCAATCATGTTACAGCCCATAGGCAGACAGTAAGTAAAGTTGCAACGAGCTAACACTTGCTCGACGGCTAAACGCCTCAAAAGAATATTTGTACAATGGAGTGGGAGAGCAAAATAAAAACCCACTCGTTGTCGGGGTTCCTTCTAGTGTTCACCATCTGGCAGGAAAGTTGAGAGATCCTCGGTAGCTGCTCCGAAATCTGGCCATACAAAACCAGCTGGGTCAGACCCCAGAAAGAGCAAGTGCCACAAAGGGGGCTTCACTTAAGAACTAAAACCAGCATGTCAGCACATAAAGTCATAGGTGAAATAACATAAGACATGAGTTAAAGAAAACAGGATGATAAACGATAAGATAACTAGAGGACTATTCCGGTAACCAAGTTACAACCCGTAAACCAAACAAGGACCGGGATTGTAACCCCTCACCTGAACAGAACTTAGCCTCGAACCAATTATCGATAAAGTAAAGCATAACAAGCATGTCCGGAGATATCCATGTACCGGATCTGAGCAAGACTAGACAAGATAGGACTCCATCCATCATTCACGGCCAAGCAAAGAGTACGGCTTGATACTTAACTAACTAGGGTTATCACAAGCTTAGTTAATAGCAAGATGCAATGAGGTACGCCTACGGCCACAAGCCCTGCAGACTATCCAGGTTATCCAGACGCAAGGTTCAAGATTAGAGTGTCTTGTTAGGTAACTTGGATGCAACACATGACAGTGTGCATAGTAATCGTTTCATATAGTGCCCCACATAGCAGTGAGCTAGAAATGTGCCCTACTCGTCGGTAGGCTACAAGTCCATCAAGGAAGGCGCCCAGATAACGGGATTGCTTGTAGCCGAAATACCTCTCTATATGCTCTACTTAATCAATCTAGTCATTAACCTAGTCAGATTCAGTATGAATCCCTGACCGTGGTAACCAGGGATACATGTCCTATACATGATGCGAGACAAGACTGGTTGCTTATACAAGCATATTCAATACAATCACCCACGGTGTCAAGAATTCACTTAGCATGTCAGGTTAGCTGTCGTAACAGCGTATCAAGGTTATCATGTCAAGATTACTTGTCAAGGGTGCACCACGACGGGTCACCATCATGTCATATTACTTATCAAGATTACTTATCAAGGCAAGGATGCGTCACAACGGACCATCATCAAGAATTATCATGTCAATTTACTTGTCAAGAGTGCACCACGACGGGTCACTATCAAGAGTTATCCTGTAAGGTCATAATGCCATTTCGTGTTTATGCCAGTGCACCACAACGGGTCACTGATCATGCAATTCCATCACTAAGCCGTGTTCAGATTAACATTCATAAATAATGTCATGATCACATCGGGTTCATGTCGAGTTCATATCAAAAAGTCGTAAGGATATAAAATAGATACAAAAATCCTAAAAAGGGGGATATGGGGACATAATGCGCCCAAGGGGGAGGAGCAAGGGGTACTATGGCCAACAAGTGGCATTAGCCAAGTTGCGCCAGGGTAACAGGTTGCGCCAAGGCAAGTAGGGTCAAGTCCAGTTGCGCCTGAACGTCAGGTTACGCCTAGGCACTAGGGGTGCCAATCACTAAAATGCACAAGGTCGGGTCAAGTTGCGCCAGGAAGAGTCAGTCCAAGTCATGTTGCGCCAGGCACTAGACTGCACGAGGCTAGGTTGCGTCTGAGTCAGACTGCGCACGAGTCAGACTGCGCACGAGTCAGACCGCGCACGAGGTCAGACTGCGCACGAGTCTGACTGCACACGAGTCAGACTGCGCTGCGCTAAAGAGCGTACGCAACTCAATGGCGCAAGCTAAAAAGCTCGTGCACACTGCTCACTGTCTTCTACAAATCAGCAAGAACTCCATGGTTGAATCCATAGCTTCAAAAGTCTATAACTTGGTCAAAACAAGTCCAAATCCAACTTTCAAATGGTCAAAATTGGGTAAAATGAAATTCTCTTCAACATGGAACCATCAAAATTTGAAAACAAAGAAGTTTGATAGATCAAAACCACCAAAATTCGAAAATGACCAATTTCTAGATTTACAAAAATTAAAGCCTCAAAATGGAAAATGACAAGTTCTAATGTGTCTTAGAAACATGAGAAGAAGCTATTGGAACAATAAAAATGGGTTCTCTTGTGGAAGCAAGTTGTACTTGCCTAAGGGGTGTTCTTGGTTGGTGGTGGGTTTAATGGAGAAGGAAGGAGTAAATAAGAAAGTGGAGGAGAGAGAAAAGTTAGGTAGGTTATAAAGGGGGATGGTGGTGGGTTTAACATGATGAACCAAAGAATAAACCAAGCCAACCCAAAATAAACCAAGTTAAACCATTACATGCCATGATGAACCTAACCAAGATTAAATTGAAATTAACTAGTCAGGCAGGAAAATAAAATACATGTCAGGATTCCGTATACGTATACCAAAAATACGTAGAACGAAAAATGGGGGTGACAACTCTACCCACCTTAAAAGAATTCTGTCCTCGGAATTTAATCAAGAGGCTAGAGATGTCGAGCAAGCTATATCAATTGCAGGCAATATATGACTAGCAGTCAATCAAGCAATCATTCATACAAGCAAGGAACTTAAGCATAAGGCATAAGAAAGATATTATACCTTACGAGTCAAACAGGTCGGATATCGCGATCGGATATCATCCTCACGCTCCCACGTTGACTCACCCAAAGAGTGATGACCCCAAGCAACACGGACTAAACTAATAGTCTTGTTCTTGAGTATCTTCTCCCTCCGGTCCAATATGGATACGGGTCTCTCCTCATACGAAAGGTTGGTACCAAGAACCAATTCCGAATGATCAAGGACATGACTCGGATCCGGGATATACCGTCGTAATTGGGATACATGGAAGACATCACGCACCTCACGTAACGACGGTGGAAGAGCGAGACGATAGGACACATCACCTACTCGCTCAAGGATATCAAACGGCCCTATATACCTAGGACTAAGCTTTCCCCGTACATCGAATCAAATGACGCCACGGGTAGGCGAGATCCTAAGGAATACGTGGTCGTCGGCAGAAAATTCAAGAGGGCGTCGATGGGAATCGGTCCAATGACACTGGCGATCTTGGGCAACTCGAAGATGATCTCTGACTTGTCTGACCACCTCAATAGTCCGCGTCACCATCTCTGGTCCAAGCATTTGTCTCTCACCGATATCGTCCCAAGCTAAAGGAGATCTGCACTTCCTGCCGTACAAGGCCTCGAAAGGTGCCATCTGGATACTAGCCTGGAAACTGTTGTTATAGGAGAACTCCACGAGATGCAGGCGATCTTCCCACGAACCATCGAAGTCGAGTGTACATGACCGCAGCATGTCTTCAAGAGTCTGGATCGTGCGTTCTGACTGACCATCTGTCTGCGGATGGTAGGCTGAACTGAACTTGAGACGAGTCCCCAAACTTTCCTGAAGACTTCGCCAAAAGTGAGATGTGAATCTCGAATCTCTGTCGGACACAATACTGACTGGCACTCCATGCAATCTAACTATCTGCCTGAGGTACATCTCTGCAAGCTGATCCGTCGACTGACCGATTCTGAAAGGAAGAAAATGAGCTACCTTCGTGAGACGATCAACTATAACCCAGATGACATTTCTTCCAGCTGGGGATCTAGGTAATCCAGATACAAAATCTATGGTAATGTGCTCCCATTTCCATTCTGGGATCGGTAAAGGTTGAAGAAGTCCAGCTGGTCTCTGATATTCGGCCTTAACTTGTTGGCAAACTAAACAACGAGAGACAAACCGGGCTATCTCCCTCTTCATGCCATTCCACCAAAAATGCTGCCGAATATCACGATGCATCTTCGTACCGTCGGGATGAATGGAATACTGAGAACTGTGGGCTTCTGCCATGACCTCTTGTCTGATATCACCACTGGGTACACAAAGACGCCTCCCATGTCGGAGTGTACCATCTTCATGAATGCATAACTCTGGTCTCTGTCCTGCCACACATTCTGCCCTAAGCCGCTGAAGCTTAGAGTCTACTGATTAAGCTAACTTGATCCTCTCAACTATACTGGACTGAACTTGTATACTGGCCATTAATGCCACACTGGAAGGAAGAACAACTTCAATACCCATCTTCTGAAGATCTGCTAACAACTCTGGCTGCGCCGTTAGAAAATAAACTCCGGCTCTCCTGCTCAATGCATCTGCTACCACGTTGGCCTTCCCAGGATGATACTGCAAGTTGATGTCATAATCCACAAGTAGCTCTAGCCATCTCCTCTAACGCATATTAAGATCCTTCTGGGTAAACACATACTTCAGACTCTTGTGGTCGGTGAAAATTTCCACCCGATCTCCATACAAATAATGCCTCCAAAGTTTCAATACAAAAACTACGGCTGCTAACTCCAGGTCATGGGTTGGGTAATTCCTCTCATGGTCACGAAGTTGACGTGACGCATAAGCGACTACCTTACCATGCTGTATCAAGACAAATCCTAATCCCTTGCCGGATGCGTCGCAATAAACTGAAAATCCTCCCATCCCGTCGGGAAGAGTGAGAATGGGAGCCGTCATCAATCTCTACTTCAACTTCTCAAATGAACTCTGACACTCTGCTGTCCAAGCAAACTGTATATCCTTACGGGTCAACTGCGTCAGTGGCGCTGAAATTCGAGCAAAGTCTGACACAAACCGCCGGTAATAGCCGGCCAATCCGAGGAAACTTCGAACTTCTGCAACGGTGCTAGGTACTGGCCATGTCTCTATAGCCACTATCTTCTGGGGATCAACTTCCACTCCACCTCTGGTGATGATATGACCCAAGTATGAGATACGATCCAACCAAAACTCGCACTTACTGAACTTCGCGTACAACTGGTGCTCCTTGAGAATCTGAAGAACTACACGAAGATGCTGCTCATGCTCTGCCTCGTTCTTGCTATAGACTAAGATGTCGTCTATAAACACTATCACGAACTGGTCCAAATAGGGTATGAAGATACGATTCATGAGGTCCATGAATACGGCCGGCGCATTGGTTGCTCCAAATGGCATAACAAGGAACTCCCAATGTCTATATCTAGATCTAAATGCTATCTTCGGGATGTCCTGCTCTCTGACTCTGATCTGATGGTACCCCGACCGTAAGTCAATCTTTGAGAATACTGCCGCTCCCCTGAGCTGATCAAATAAATCATCTATCCTTGGCAAAGGATATCTGTTCTTAATTGTTACAGAGTTCAAGGTACGATAATCAACACATAATCTTGACGTACCATCCTTCTTCTTTACAAGAAGCATCGGAGCTCCCCAAGGTGATCCGCTAGCACGAATGAATCCCTTGGTTCTAAGTTCTTCAATCATCTTGTACAGGACCTCCAACTCTGATGGTGCCATCCTATAGACTCTCTCTGACACTGGTGCCGTCCCTGGAACCAAGTCGATAGTGAACTCTATCTCTCTCTCTGGGGGCATGCCTGGAAGCACTTCGGGAAATATGTCAGGAAACTCTTCTACAACTCTGGGAAACTGAACTGTTGCTGCTACGGCCATCCGCAATGCTGGAGAAGAAGGTTCTACTCCGCCTCGAGAAAATGAAAACTCTGGCTCACCAGAAATACTAAAAATAATCTTGCCGACATGGCAATCTATTCTAGCATACTGGTCCCTCAATCAATCCATTCCTAGGACCACATCATAATCGGCCATCGGAAACTCTATCAATCTAGCGGAAAACTCCCTACCGCTAACTACGATTCGACACGAGGAAAACACCCTATCTATACCTACAAGTCCGTTACCAGTAAGTATATTGAGCCTTACTGATAATGACTCGGGCTCCAGTCCTATCCGTGTCGCGAATCGTGCAGACATAAATGAATATGATGCACCTGAATCAAATAATACTGATGCAGGAAAAGAGTTGACGAGAATGGTACCTGCCACCACCTCACCTGATGCCAGCTCCTCTTAGTATTTCTGGCCATGCAAAACCAGAGAGGTTAGACCTCTAATAGCAAGTACCACAAGGAAGCACGATATGAAGGATTAAACCAGTAAGTAAGAGAATATAATAATAGATCTCTGCTGTAGCGCCCCGCTTTCGATAGGCGACGGAACTTCATAATATGCTAGCGCCGAGTCAGATCGGCCGGGAACTTAGATGGCCATCTGACTCGATCGCTAAGCTTGGTAAACGTTAACGCCTTGCGGCATCGATTCAATTCGATTTGGACGGAAGATACGAGAATCGATCCAACTAATGGAACGACTTCTGTTGGAACAAGTCCTAGATGCAGCGGGCTGCGTCTCGGCGCGCGAGCTCTCTATAAGAGTCCCTTCGACGGGACCGGACCGGACCGATGTATGGTTTTCTTGGAGCTTTGCCGCTTGGCTTGATTGAAGTGCTTTCGCGTCGTTTTCAAGGATGCAATTACAAATTTCGATGCAAGGGGAAAAGAAGGAAATCTAACAAAGTGTTGATGCATTGCAGGAGCTCGCGTAACTAAGGATTGACGTTGCGTAGCGCTTCGACGACCTGCACGAAGCCAAGTAATCGGTGGGTGATTCGGCCTTCTTTTCTATTCTGTCCCGCAAACTTAATCCTTGCTTCGAATCCATTCAAATCGAACGATGCCAAGTTAATTGCATGCCAATCCACTAAGTCAAGAACTCGGGAAAAACGTATCGATTTACAAATACAAGTTTTTCACATAAACCAAAAAGTTTAAGGTTTACAGAAAAAGATAGACTATTTCAAGTGCTGCAAAATATTATGAAACGTGAACATGGGATTTGATGCCTCGGATAAATTTGGTGCCTACGGGACGCTAAATCGAGTGTATGGCTTCGGGGAAAATGAATCGATGCATAAGTTGCCATAAATGATAATGTCGTTGAATACTGTCCGCGCTATACAAAACTGTTGCATATGTTAAACTGTTCACGCATTGGCATGGTCATGGACAGCTTGTGCACAAGTTGATATTTTTCCTCGAATCGATATCCGGGGCATCGGAATCGAATCGGCCTAGGGGGAATGAATAATCGTGCTTCGGCACTGATGCATTACGGGACCGTCAGTCAGGCTTGCAACCTAGACTGAGCGGGCCGAAATGCCGTTGAGATAGTCCCACGTGATGTGTAACATCAATGACCGCATATAAGATAGTAGCATGCTCACCTATTGTCTTATGCAGGGTAAATATTATCTCTGTTTTCATGCAGGGACGAGCACGGCCGTGGTAAGAAATATGATAAACTGCTATGTTTCACTGTATGCTTTATTACGCAAAGATGGCTATCGAATATGAACTGAATTCATTTAGTTCTAATAGAAAGACAACTCTAAAGCATGCCTACCCTAACAATCAGAGTCGGTTTAGACGAGTGGGTTCGTCTCGTCCACTTAGCAAGTGTGCTAATCCCATTCCCCCAATTTCCCCAGGTGCGACGGGCGCGTCCAACTAAACTGGAGCTGAAGTGCGGAGAGGCGTTTTGAAGCTCTTCCTATACTGAAGTATTTTGAAGCCAATTCAAGTCGACGGCTTATGTATAAAGGGGCGAATGTATGGGACGGCAAGCGTTAGTTCAGGCAACTTGTCGAATGTATCTTCTTTCTGTTTTCAATCAATGTAGCCGCAACGGCATCCAATGTAAATTACGACTTGCACTTCGTTGCAAGCTATGAATGAAAAGCATTTCTATCTTCCTATACTGCGTCTTATATTCTGATGTGAATTGTGAAGTTTCGACTTGGCGTATTAATATCAAAATTTAACGATAACCATTTGAGAACTTGTCATCTTGCCTTGCACGAGCGCAACTCCAGGCTCGTGCGGCATCACGCCTTAGCGAGGACGATCGAATCGGCAAAGTAACACCGGGGACGAACGGTTTGTCGACTCGGGGCGTGACATCTGCTTTCCACTAGGATTCACATAATATCACGACACTTCGAACCAACCTCCCAACCAAATAAGGACAGAAGTTGGCCCGTCATGTCCTGACATTCTGATCATCTCAGTTAGGCAACATAGTAGGTACAGTACACAAACAAATCATCTTGAACGGCCAATCAACTCCTACGGCTTGCTATTGTGAGTCCCAAGTTATCCTGGAATTATGCAATAAAGATTCCTCAGTTCTTACTATGTGCGAGCAAGGCTAGTCTATCCAGTCAATCAATTGCGCCAATCATGAATTAGACGAGTCCCAGCGGGACGTCTGTCATCAATATACAATATACAATAATAATATAAGCATATACCGCTCCCTCCCCGTGTGGCAGGTTTACAGTATCTGTGGGAACCAGCCGGCCTGTCGGGCACTACTAGTCCCAAGAGGGCTGCCATGTAAAAACTCGGGGATCCATTCTCTCCATGCAATCATTATTTTATTTAACTTAATAGTCTCTACGTTGAGTGAAATCCCATGCCGTGGATCATGGTCATTCAAATGAGTACTTTCGTACGGGGTACGATATGCGCAACTCTACAACGATACCCGTACGGCTAGGTTGTAGGTCTTACATAGCGTAATACAACAATCAAATCTAACCACGGAGTAATCATGTCTTGACCATAAAGTACACATGCTGCTTTGTAGAAAAATAAATAAATAAATAAATAAATTGAAGCCTGCATGTGCCTGTACGTCAATGTTCGGGATCAGTCAGTCGATTATAATAGTTCATTACATGAACGTGTCTCATTCATTTAATTCAATAAGACGACTAGCCAGTCTCTTAGTTCCAACTAGGAACGCATGATCAATTTTAGTCAATATAACCATTATTATCAATGGTGACAAGGCATGAAAGTTAATTAGTATTAAATGGGGTCGAGTCTATAACTCTCAAGGTTAAGTTCCAGTCTTACTGGGTATCCATAAACCAATCAAGACGCAGGGCACGTTCTACATAACCATATCTATTAAAAAAATATTAACATGCCAAGATTATCGAGTTCATAAAAGGCGTAAGGATATAATAGGAGAATTATCATGCCACCATTAAATGAATAAATTATAGAACAAATAGAAACACCCAGGTCAGGAAGTCACGCCAACAAGTCTATGCTAAGGCCAACAAGTCACGCCAACAAGTCTATGCTAAGGCCAACAAGTCACGCCAAGTCTAGTAGGTAGGAGTGAGCGTATAAATAGCGTGAGCGTGAAAAGTGGTTCACGTTGGCACGCACAGCGTGCGTGAAGGGTAATTCACGCACTCACAGCGTGAGCGTATGAGCGTGAAAAGCGTGATAAGAAATTCACGCACGCACAGCGTGAGCGTGATAAGAAATCCACGCACGCACGCAAAGACGTGGGCGTAACTCAGATGTCACGCACGCACATAAAGACGTGAGTGTGACTAAAAATTCACGCACGCACGTAAAGACGTGAGCGTGACTCAAAATTCACGCTAACACGTAAAGACGTGTGCGTGACTAAAAATTCACGCACGCACGTAAATACGTGTACGTGACTAAAAATTCACGCACGCACGTAAAGACGTGAGCGTGACTCAAAATTCACGCTGGCACGTAAGAACGTGAGCGTGACTAAAAATTTACGCACGCACGTAAAGGCGTGTGCGTGACTAAAAATTCACGCACGCACGTAAAGACGTGAGCGTGACTCAAAATTCACGCTGGCACGTAAGAACGTGAGTGTGACTAAAAATTCACGCTGGCAGGTAAGAACGTGAGCATGACTAAAAATTCACGCTGGCACGTAAGAACGTGAGCGTGACTAAATCTCCCGAACTCCATTCTTATGGAACCTTCGTTCCAAGCCAGAAATGAAGTTCCCATGGTTCAGAATGGTGTGGAATGAGAAGCTCTGCCACATGAACTATCTATTCCGAAAAGCACGCCAGGTTGGAAGATCAAAACCCATGGACAACCGAAAAGAACTAGCCAAGAAATAAAAAATGCTAAGTACTAAACTCTCTTAGAATCACAAGAGGAAGACAAATAAACCGTAAAAATGGGTGAAGGAGAAGCAAGATGTACTTGCCTTCTCTTGGTAGGTGGAAGAGAGTGATGAGGAAGAAGAAGAAGTAATGGTGAAGGAAAGTTATGAGGAGAGAGAAGGAGATGGGGGCTTTAAATGGAAGAGTGGTGGTAGGTGGGGGTTTGTGGGGGTTCGGTCCATGTGAACCGCCATGAACCCAAAAATAACCAGCTATGGCCGAACCACAATAAGACTAAAGCAGAGAAGTTAAAAGCAGGAAATAAAATACAGAAATAAAATGCAGGAATAAAATTGCAGGAAATAAAATACAGATAATTATTTAACATGGAATTAAAGGAATTTAAATACAGGATAATACATGATAAATACTAAATAAATATATATGAGTTGTACATGTATAAAAATACGCATTCTGGGAACAGGGAGTGACAGTTATAAAGGAGGATGGTGGTGGGTTTAACATGATGAACCAAAGAATAAACCAAGCCAACCTAAAATAAACCAAGTTAAACCATTACATGCCATGATGAACCTAACCAAGATTAAACTGAAATTAACTAGCCAGGCAGAAAAATAAAATACATGTCAGAATTCCGTATATGTATACCGAAAATACGTAGAACGAAAAATGGGGGTGACAGTAACTGAACAGATGCTCAGAATTTAGGCTAAGAATGAATGGTCTGAATCATCAGTGTAGGCAAAAGGAAATGGTGCTAAGGATACTGAAATTATGAGCTAAAGGACAGGACATTTGGGTCCACTTATGTAGTCAATGTGAAAGAAAACCTACATGGTGACTGAAACATGCCTCTAGATCAACCTGGCCTCTCCTCTATATCTGGCTGAACTAACTACATGCAGGACAGTGGTCTGAAGAAGTGAACCAAACTGGTGTACAAGAAATGCAATAGGCAGTATACTGCAAACGAGTGCAGGCTACGTACCAATCAAAATACATTACATATATATACAAACTATATATATTAACCCTCATCACCTCAACTCTACTCAGGGTCTAAAACATACACTCCCTACCACATGCCTAGCACTCCAATGAAGGGGTCAGATACTGTAAGGTGTACTGGGACAGAACAGTGAACTGTCCCAAGGGGGTGAGTGCAGACCTTTAGTATGCATGATACTAACTCTCCAGATATACAGAATATGGTAAGGGGTTGATGGTTATATTGGTGAGTCAATAATTGGGGTTTGAACTATGGTCCAGTAAAACCTATGATGCAACATGGTAGGTAATGAATTTTGAGTGCAGTGAACAACTTGTACAAGTTTGAACCAAGGGGACAGGGTATCTAGTAAAGGGTCTGCACACTGCCTATAAAGGTTGATCAAACATGACTGAACTCAACACAAAGAAAACTTACTAAAATAGGAAGTGGACCAATAGGCTAACAACATGTCAATAAGCCTATACAACAATGACCTATAGACACCAACCAAACCCATATCTCATATGCCAATACCATCTGTAATCTATATGTATATAGGCCTCTCAGTCTTAGGTGAACTACAACTATACTCAAGGACAGGCTCTGGTCATGGGTGCCTCACTGGAAAAAAAAGTAAGGAAAATAATAACAATCATCAAGGCTGTAAGGCATACTAACATCCTAGATGTAAACTGGTTGGTACTATAATAACAAGGAAATCATCTACAATGGGTTACTATTCTAATACCAATACTAACTATCATCTCTAAAGTACAGACACTCTACAAGTTATCACCTCATTACACTATGAAAGAACTACTTATGAATAAGCTCTACAAAACTAAATATCCCTACTCCTAAGTTATTTATAACAACAGAAGGGTACAATCATATGTGTCTGTCCAAAATCATGTTACTCAGAGTCTTCGTCATGCTAGTGAGCAAGGCTACGATAATCACAGAGTCCTTGACTAAGGTACGTACCTCTAGGTTCATGGTATTTAAAATTTTCGCATTGCCGCATGCGACGGCGAAAACCTTAAATTTCCATACCCGAGAAATACATCCAAAATTTGACTACATGTCCTCACTATGCCAACTAACACGACTATCGAAGATTCTAGATCCCATGATTTAGGTGACCTAGCCCATATGATTGATTTTTTTGAAGAAAAACAAACATAACAAAAGAACAAAATGACAAAATTAATCAATCAACAAGGAACATATGGAATCGGATTTCAAGGTAGTTATAAAAGAAAATTGCGGGAATGGAATCGAGAAGAACGGAACTTGCAGCAAGATCTCCAATGGTCTGTGCATCATCGACTGTCCTGACGATAGCTCGCCCCTGCTGGTTTCCCCTGGTCTGCTGCTGATGCTGCATGAACCGCTGCTGCCGAGAGAAATCGAAAATGATGGGAAAAAGTATCTGTACAGACAGAGGTGCACCTCCAATGTAGCAGAAACGCCAACCTGAGTCGGCACAACAGAAGTTGCGGTCTCGAGGCCCTGATGAACAGGACGAGAGGTGGCCAGCCTCTCGATAGTATTCCCCGGATCGGTGCGATGAGATCGTGTCTCCATAACCATTATGAAGACAGATCAATACAAGAAGTAATTTCTGAGAATGAAGCAAAAATTCAAAGGAGGACAGTTTATATTCAAGGGAAGTCAATAAGCAACAATTTAGATAAAAGGAATCCGATTAAGAGTTTTTCCTAGTGTGATTGAGTACCTTCAAAAATATTCTAATTTCTACTGCAGGCTGTAGTGATACTCTAGTTCGAATACCACTACACAAACTCGACCTGCATGGACCACCACTAAAAATGTGTCACGACCCGCACCCTAGAGTAAGGCACGAGAAGTGGGTACGTCCAGCCTACGCCGCAGTGTCGGCGATAGAACGCTGTCCTAGGTCACAACATCTAACAATATAATGCTAAGCAGTTTATACTCCCCGAATGGGGGTGACATAGTAGAATGTAAACTCAATCACAACTAAGGAAGAAGAAGCACGATATGATATAGAACTCAAAGAAATACAGATGATCAGCAAAGTCAAAGTGTCTAAGATAACATCTCAGCAAACATCCAGAAATACAAGTCTCAACTACTGAATATGAAAGAATATGTACAATCCAGATCTCAAATGACAGACATAGTAAAACCTAGACTAGTCCCAGACAACATAAGTAAGATAAAGCCTAACTAAACTAGTCTAGGCAGTAGGGTAATGTCATCAGCTAGAGCTGGGTCCTCTTGAGAGTCCAGCTCACAAGTGTCGTCTAAGGCTGTCCCATAGAAGGTGTCAACACCAGCCTCATCCTCGTCCTCTGTAAACATTCAACGGTGCCCAATCAGGACGGAGCGAGCACAATACATCTCAATAGTTCATAGCAGGTTAGAAAATATATGTCACGTCCCAGAACCAGAATACTGGAGAGCGGGGGAATGACTCAGCCAGCTACGTATTACGGGTAGATTAATACCGTATAATACGATCAATGCTGTCTAACAAGACGAGGGGGTGCATACTACATGAAAGTCTCCTATGGTCACTTCACATCTATTGTCTCAATCATTCAAACAAGAAACAGAAATAGAGAACATGTGAGATGAAGCAGTAAGGCGTCCCAAACGCTCAGTCAAAATGTTCTTGATATCTGGCTTTATAAAACACAGCCAGATGATGTAGTCAGTATACACAATTGTTAGCAGCTGCAGTCTGACTTAGTTACAATTATGAAAAAGTAGGTACAAGACAATCCGACTAACATGTCGGTGCCAAACGACAAGTATAAAGTATTTAACAAAATGAGCGGGGAAGTAAGAAAACCCACTCGAGCCCTCCTGCGATCATCCCTCTAGTGTTGACCATCGTGGAGGTAGAAGTAAGCTGGATCCTCGGGGACTGGCTCTAAATCTGGCCATGCAAAACCAGAGAGGTTAGACCTCTAATAGCAAGTACCACAAGGAAGCACGACATGAGAACTAAAACCAGTAAGTAAGAGAATATAATAATAGATCTCTGCTTACTACTAGAACTCACATCACATCAAGACACTTCGAACCAACCTCCCAACCAAACAAGGACAGAAGTTGGCCCGTCATGTCCTGACATTCTGATCATCCCAGTTAGGTAACAGAGTACAGTGCACAAACAAATCATCTTGAACGGCCAATCAACTCCTACGGCTTGCTATTATGAGCCCCAAGTTATCCTGGAATAATGTAATTAGGGATTCCTCAGTTCTTACTATGCGCAAGCAAGGCTAGTCTATCCAGTGACTCATGTGCGCCATGCATGAATTAGACGAGTCCTAGCAGGACGGCCGTCAATATACAATATACAATAATAATAAAAGCAGATACTGTTCCCTGCCCGTGTGGCAGTTTTACAGTATCTGTGGGAACCAGCCAGCCCGTCGGGTACTACTTGTCCCAAGGGGGCTGCCATGTAAGAACTCGGGAATCCATTCTCTTCATGCCATCATTATTTTATTTAACTTAATAGTCCCTATGTTGAGTGAAATCCCATGTCGTGGATCATGGTCATTCAAATGAGTACTTTCGTACGGGTACGATATGCACAACTCTACAACGATACCAGTGCGGTTAGGTTGCAGGTCTTACATAGCGTAATGCAACAATCAAATCTAACCACGGTAATCATGCCTTGACCATAAGTACACATGCTTCTTTTGTAGAAAATAAATAAGTAAATAGATAAATAAATAGATTGAAGCCTGCATGTGCATGTATGTCAATATTCGGGATCAGCCAGTTGATTACAATAGTTCATAACATGAACGTGTCTCATTCATTCAATTCAATAAGACGACTAGCCAGTCTCTTAGTTCCAACTAGGAACGCATGATCAATTTAGTCAAGATAACCATTTTTATCAATGGTGACAAGGTATGAAAGTCAATTAGCATAAAAAGGGGGGTCGAGTCTATAACTCTCATGGTATCCCAAAAATCAATCGGGACACAAGGCACATTCCACATAACAATTGATATTAACAATATTATCATATCATGATTTTATTGAGCTTAAGCCAAAAAGGCGTAAGGATATAAAATGGGCGTAAAATATCTAATAAAGGAGTTACGAAACATGGGTAATTAATGATAAATAATAGTACACAGGACCATGAGAAAGTCATGCGATTCAGTCATATGCGGCCAGGAAAGGAGGGGGGGCGCATGCGGCTGGAAGTACAAGGGCGCCAGCGGCTAAAAATGCAAAGGCGCATGCGGCTGGAATAAATCGGGATCATACGGCCCGAACTCAGAAGTCCATGCGGCCAGGGTCTAGGGTTCTCATGCGGCTCGGGGATCAAGGCCTATGCGGCTGGCAAGTGCTTGAGTTCATGCGGTTCAGGGAGGTGAGCGCATATGCGGCTCGAATTAGAAAGGGGTCTTCATGCGGCTGAAAGGAATCAGGGTCTATGCGGCTCGGGATCAGTCAGTCATGCGGCTGAGAGGGCTCGGGCCCTCATGCGGCAGCGGGGATCAATGTCTATGCGGCTGGGAGCAAGGGTGCATATGCGGTTCGGGGAGAAGGGCCCCATGCGGCTAGAAGTACAAGAGCCTCATGCGGCCGAACTAAATACTTGCCGCATGAACTGTTATGCGGTCAAGTCCAGTTGATAGTGCATGCGGTTTCGAAGCTGACTTGCCGCATGAATATTCATGCGGTCAAGTGCTATCATGCGGCTCGAAACTGTGCTTCTTCTCCAAATTTCCGAGAAGAAGTACACCATAAGCCATGGCTTCCAAGCTGCATAACTCTATCATCCGGAGCCCAAATCCGAACTTCCATAGGTCAAAATTGGGTAGAATAAAATTCTCTATAACATGGAACCATCAAAACTTGCAAACAAAGAAGTTTGATAGATCAAAACCACCCAAAATCCGAAAATAACTAATTTCTAGATCTACAAAAATTAAGACTTCGAAATGAAAAATGCCAAGTTCTAAACTCTCTTAGGATCTTGCGAGGAAGATAAGTGAACTACAAAAACATGGGTTCTCATGGAGAGCAAGTTGTACTTGCCTACGGTTGGTAGGTGGAGAGAGTAATGAAGAAGAAGAAGAGGAGTAATGGTGAGAATGTGAGTTTATGAGGAGAGAGAAAGAGATGTAAGCTTTAAATAGCAAAGGGGGTGGTAGGTGGGAGTTGGGCCGGGTTCTTAATGGGTCGGGTTTAAGGGGCTCATCCAACCGAAAATAAAACTAAAGCAGAGAAGTAAATTGCAGGAAATAAAATACAGAAATAAATTACGAAAAATTAATTGCAGGAAATAAATTAACATAAGAATTAAAGAGCAGATAATTAATTAACAGAAACCTAATTAACATGAATCAAAGGAATTTAAATACAGGGTAATACATGATAAATACTAAAATAAATACACATGAGTTGTACATGAATAAGACTACGCATTCTGGGAACGGGGAGTGACAATATAATCACGCAGTAAAGTAAGATACAGGAACTGAAAGAAAGTACAGAATGTAAACAGAGAGAGAACTGTAATAGAAATATCTACTATAAGTAGAGAACTAACAGTGGCTAGTGAGTCAGAGTACAATATAAACATGTGAATGGCATAGGAGATTCTGATACTACACTACGAAAAGATTCTGATGCTACACTACTTGGATATTATTTACATGTCTACTTCTACTCCCCCATACCCCCAATCAATACACAAGGATCCAGCCAGGTTATGTTATGATCCATGCAATGGCCCACAAGGGGTGATACATGGTAGGCCCAAAATGGGTGATTCTAGGAATGCCTATAAATGGAAGATTCAAGGAAGACTCTGTGATCATGAGAGTACATGTCACAAGTGATCAATGAACTATGAAGCATAGTGATACACCATGTAAGTGAAACGTACAGAACATGTAGTATCCGATGCTCCCTGAGGGGATAACATCTCAAGAAGGGATCCATATAGTACTAATCCGTATGACCAACGTGACAGTATCAAGTAAAGTAATTTAAAGCAGGAGAATAATTCTAAATATGATATGAAATAATCAGAGAATGTACTCGCCTGATATCTGAATGTCCAAAATAAATATACTGTCCGAGGAGAGGTGTCTGGCTCCTAATCAGAACAGCACAAGTCACAACAAGTCTAAAATGATAACAAGATGCAATTCAATGCATTCTAAATGAATCTAGGTCAATCTAGGCCAAAGTCAACTCTTGGTCATATAGGTTATAGTACATATACATTAGGAAATCATATATATATATATATAAATATATATATATATATATATATATATATATATATATATAAATAAATTTATATATATATATATATTAACTATATATATACATTACATCACACTACCTAGTACACTATACATATATATATATACATTACATATGTATATAGAGAGAGGGAAAGGCAATGTGTGTGTGTACAATGAGGGGAAAAACAGTGTGGTGTGAGTGAACTGTTATGAGGACAGTGTACAGTGAGCAGTGCAAGCAAGAGTAAAATGTGAAGGGTGTGTGTGTGTGTTAGTTAAACAGGAAAGGAAAAGGAAAGGAAACCAATTCAGGAAGTCAGTTTAAACTCAGGAAACCAACAATATTCGAATTCAGTGTTCAGGATTTATGAGAAGCCAAACCATCTTGACAGTTCTACTAATGCAAATTCAAACATTTACATTAACTCTCAGTTTATAGGAAATTTCGAACCATGACAGTTAACATATGAACTTAATCTCAGATTTTGAGCCCAAAACTATCCAAAACATCCCAAAATCAACATACAATTAGTTAACAAGTAGGTGTACTACATTAGGGTCTTAAACCATGTAATTATCAGTTCTAATGAGGTAAATTTTGATGCTCAAAGTTCACATTAAAATCTGGAATATACAGTGAATGGGGAAAAAACAGGAATCAGTGAACCCACATTTCAAAACCCATTTTCGAAATCGATACTCAACCAAATCACCCCAAAATTGACATACAAGTAGAACACATATAGGAGAACAACATTAGGGTATTAAACCAATAATTAACAGCATTTAAGTGGGTTAAAAGACTGCTAAAAATCAAATTGGAAAACTTGAAATCAGTGAAGAACACAGTTTTCAGAAAATAGGGTAAATGCAAAAATATAAATCGAAAACATGTTAACATGCCAAATCATTGGTTGGTAAACCTTAATACACTTGTGCACGTGTCATACAAGTCACCTCGTGTCCACCATAGCCGGATACGGCGTGTCCACATCACAGGAAACAAAACAGGCAAACTGACACTGCACAGCAGTGCAGCCTCGTGCACGTGTTCTAGAGGGTCTAGGACACGACACGATACGAATCAAGTCTCGTGATCACACATGTGGGTTCGTCTAGTATAGCTCTAGGTCTGAAACAGCCTGACACGGGTCCACGTGTCACGGTGTCGTGTCCAGAAGTGTAACAGTGCACAAAAAATCGACTGAACGACCCAGTGTAAAACTCGTGCACACTAAATTACGTGTCCGACACGACACGAGAGGCCCTAAAACATGACACACGTGGTGTCAGTCAATGCCCCTTCGTGTGTGTCCAATATCTCGTGTCCAAGTGTCGTGTCCACTGAGAAATATCACCCGAGTAGCAGGACACTGCTCACGGGCTGAACGTGTGTGTTCGTGTCCCGATCCCGACACGACACGATACTAAATTAAGCTCAGTCGAATGGAAAATATCAAACCACATCTATATCTAGTTTCCTATTCAAACACTTTTCAAAATCTCGATCGAAATGTCTACTGTGGCATTTCGTCGAACACCTACGCACGATCACTGATACGTGTCCGATATGGACACGTACAGGACACGAAATTAAGCAAACCCTATTCCTACAGTACAAGGACACCTAGGGCTTGGTGTTTATGCAAGAAAACCCTAATTTTAATGGAGGATTAGGATTTTACCTATGTGTGTTCTTCAACACAAAAAACCTCTTCAAAGGGGATCTCCAAAAGCCACCCAACGTCTCCAAATTGTTTCAATCCTGTGATGTGACTCCACAAACAGTAGGAGAACAGTGATTAGAGTGCTATGGAAGAAATCTTAATAAAAATGGAGCTCTATTGATTAATCTATAAAGAAATACAAATGGAGGCTCACCTAGTTCTTAGGAAAAATAATAGAATAATGAAAAGAGGGCCGGCCACTTAGCTAGGGTTAGGGTTTTTAGGATGCATCTAAGGCTAGCAATGAATCAAGTCTAATGAGTGGCCTAGAATCTAGGGCTCTTTCCTAGTCCATTTGCAAACCACTCTACTTAGCTAAACATGACTTAGACTATTATCCAATACTAACTAATTCTCAATGTGGCTAACTAGACTAGCTATGACTAATCTAGGTTAGGTCCAATCTAGGTTAGACTAACCTAAACCACATGGCAATCAATTAACTAGTATTTAATCACACCATTCTAATTAATCATTTTAAATTCCAAATAATATATATTAAATTCAAATAATTCAAAAACGACAAAAATACCCTCAAACTAAAAATGATAAATGAAATACTCTAATCACATGGCTAGGCTCTAGGTCACTATCTCTAGGGTTACACTAGCAAAACACCAAATCACAAGTCATAATTTTAAATAGTTTAAAAATGATTAAAATCACAAAAAATTATAATATGAAATAAATATCAGTAAATAATAATTATAATTACAAAATTTTAAAATTACCCTCATCTGAAAAACTGGGTGTTACAAGCGTCAACGAAGAAACGTCGCAGATAACGTCGCTAATTAGCGACGTTCTTGACGTCGCCCGAGCGACGTTTTGTGACGTTTTCTCGTTTAGCGACACGTATTTTTTCGTCGTTCATGAAACGTCGCCAAAAACGTCGCTAAATTCTCTTAGCGACGTTTTCGTCGAGTATAGCGACGTTTTCTAACGTCGCTAATCTGACAAATTTTTGTAGTGTAACTTATTCTCATCATTGTTCAACTGTCCGACATACGGATGTCCAGTAAGCATTTTCGGAATAATATGATTGTGCATCCCATTCCCGACTTGAACCATCCATTTTCCATCGTCTCCATCGTCTGTGCATACAATCATTATCTTGAATGGACAATAACATTTCTTTGTCCCATATGTTTTATTCATGACTTTTCTTTCGGGAAGTGCATCTTTTATACGATGAACCCTAAATACACCACCTCTTTCACATCCAAGTTCCACATATTTTCGACCCGGCCGAGATCGTATTGATCTTGAAATGACAATCACTATGTTGGATTATGTTCCAACTTGTCTACACCAATCTACTGCTGCTTCACGAGATTAAAAGCGAATATCCATTGAGAATAAATTGCCAAAATCAATGGCAACATGAGTCTGTGTAGTGCTCCGTCCCGCAAAGTCAATCGGAGAAATCGAAACGCCGACGGCGTTGGAACTTAGCCTTGCAACGGCTGCTCGAAGGCTTGCTCGTCCGAGGCGACTCCTCGAACATGTGGGGGAGTTTCGGTGAACTCACTTCTTAGCCTTCACTTAATAACTCGCTTGTTTTCAACTTGCACAAGTAGGCTAATCTAAAAGCTACGAACGCACATAGCTAAGGGAATAATCTCGTCGGGTCGGAATGTCCTAGAACATGAAAAATGGTCCCACGGTCAACATAGAAGTCGGCTCAGCGTGCTTTCAAATGACACCGATCCTTCGTTCCCGTGGCTTGGGAGAAGGAAGTTGGCTCAAGTTGTTAAGTTGCCCCGACACTCAAAGTAGCCTAAGCCTTAGGCGTCGCCTGCGTGAATGCTTGTTAAAGCATGCACGGTCCCGTCGATTTGTCCCGACACTCGAATTAGCCTAAGTCATAGGTGTCGCCCGTATGAATGCTTAATAAAGCATGCACGGTCCTGTCCCGTAAGGCTTGGCATAGCCTTCGCACGTCCGCAAGTTAAGTCGTCTTGCACGGCTTGTTGGCTTAAGTCTAGGCACCCG